>BQNB010097000.1:2621-25492 GCA_026074375.1 Tanacetum coccineum | reverse complement strand
ACCTCATAATTAGAAGCACGGAAAGTATATACTAGCACCTCATATAAGTGTTTGGGGATTCTCTCTTTCACTCAGTTGTATAATAAATTATAACATATGGGGGAAACGGAAAATCATCACTCATTACCTGTCATAGCATATAAATTACCATAGGCTTGGTAAAGGATCAAACCTCCATCGCTAGGTGCAAGCATTATTCATTACTATCTAAGAGGTCTTTTAAAGGGTTGTGGTGTGTAGGTGTAAGATAACATATAATAGAAACGAAAACGGATGGGATACATTTGGGTAGTGACTTTGGGTGAATTTGAAGTGGAAGGGTTAGCTAATTATTTACACAAATACACTTTGGTTTGATTGCTAAGCTAAGACTCGAACGGAGATATACAAACTCTACACAACTTTACATCAATCTCTTTTCTTTTTCTTTTCCCATTTTTTAAATAACATAATACATCACATGGGGTTTATAACACGTACCCCTACACTTGAGCTTTTACATGCTCGATATTTACAATTTAACTAATGACCCAAATTGAGGTGGATCAAAACAACATGGAGATCATTTGACAAACATATAGGGGTATTAACTTAACTTTTCTTCCCCATTCTTTCGCGAAATAAATACCACCATGAATCAAAATCGTCCCAAAACAGTATTTACAAGGATAAGGACTTAGCAACCGTGTACTCAATAATTAACTTGGGTTAAACACAATAATGCACTAAAGGTGAGTACATATAAGGTAGGCTAAGGCTTTTTGGGTGTAACGATTGGTTTAAAGGTAATAATGCTCTTCATTAATAATCTGGAAACCACCAGAAAATTACGAGAACATAAAAAAGGATAGGCTCGAGGTTACTAGGGTATCCTGCACTAAAGGTGAGTGCATGGCAAGGGTGTGGGATAGTTATATGATCGAGGTGACCATCATAACAATTACAGGTTTAAAACATGGGTTAATCCTAATGCCTCTTATCAAGCAAATTCTAATACTTACTATGCAGTCTCGGGATGCATCACAAAAACAAGTTCTAGAATTTAATATACTACCGGTACACTCATATGAATTTTACTAACACCAGACATTCTAGAAAAGGCGACGAAGACCACACGTACACATCCGTAACGACGGAATAGACACATGTGATTGCTTACTCCTTAACTCGAACCAGGTAAAGATAAAATCATCTTGGGTTACCGACGATAGGTACCCGAATTCCTAAAGATGTAAAGGCGAACCTCACATTTTTGGGGTGGAATTTTAAGAGTTATTGTGCTAGTCATATAAATTCCTATCCATGGGACGCTAATAATACTCGGTTTTCGTTGGTATGTGTCGTAAAAAAATTTAAATTTTGGTAAAAATCACCTTTTTATGCTATGTTTAGATATATTACCTATCTTTTTAAGAACAAAGCAAATGACAAATGAAAGAATAGTTTCTAAGGCTTATTTCCCTCCTACACTTATTTTGAACACTCTCCCCAATGTTCTCTGGGAGTACCCATTAAAACAGATAAAGGGAAAAGAAAACAAGTAAAAGAAACTAGTACTCCCCTGGTTTACTCAATAATGGAGAAGAAACATGCGATAACTGGTTAAATCGTCCTACGAGAATCATCCAATGAAACTTCTTAAGAACTTCCAAGCTTCTTCTCATCAAATATAACCTTTAATCAAAGACAGAGAAAACTATACCAAGCATAAAATGTGCGATTTACCAATATACAATATGAATTTAGGGTTCGACTCGATAGATAGGATGAAAGAGTTGTTAAGCTTATCAGGTTTGCAGGTTTATATAGTTTAATACATATATTAAATGTTGCGCAAGTTTTATTTTCAAAAATATTTTATTAAAGTTTTCTGGACCTGGGTGTTTGACGTCGTCGGGGTTGGTGTAACCCCGTCACAGGTGTCGTGGTGACGACGTCACTTGTTAATCGTGATGCCGTCTCCACCGTCTGTGAAAACAAAATTTTTGTTTTTGATGAAAAATTTCTTGCACTTGATTCCATAAGTTAGTTCCTGTATAAATAGCTGTACAAAACCTGAGATTTAACAATTCAATCATATGACTCAATTCTGGCATGAATTAATCTAAACAATTCATTAAACATGTTTGAATATGGCTCAAAAGCTGGATAAATACACCTACACTCATTGTTTGCAAAATACCTTTGATTAAAATTGAGACGAGGTTAAAAACAATGCAAAGCATGATTACAAAATAATTCAAACATAATAAAACAAACTAGTGAAGAATAAAACACACTTGACACTCCTAATATGCGGGAAAAGTAAATTGGGTTACCTCCCAAGATGCGCTTTTCTTTATTAACGAGTCTTGTATCTAGACTCGAAGTCACATGTCCTTACGTCATTTCGTGAATGCTAACAAGTCCATGAATGAGCCATTCTTTCATACTTTCATCCACTTGGTATTCAGGACCTAGGTTTAAGCAGTTTTTGTACATAAATGTGTTATTTTCATAAGGGTTCTTGAATCCATTCATCAAATCATTTCGGCTAAGTTCTAACAATGGCAGGACTTTGCTCTAGTTGAAGTTCTTGAGCCTAGGTATTGTATGTGGCATCCTATATGTGTATGTGTCAAAGATTTTGGTGAATGAGACTAATCCTTTGACGACGTCATATTTGAGCTTAGTGATTTTTCTAAAGGGTTTTCCCATCAATACTTCAGCCATATTACTCATAATAAATTCCCCTATGTCTTCTAACACAACAAAGTCCGTGATATAGGTGAAACTACCTACAAGCACGTAGACATCCCTAACAATGGCAACTAGGTTCTTTCTTGTCCCTTCTAGTCTATCTACCATTATTGTATTATAGGCTTTATGCGAGATAATGTTCATTGGTAGAAAAGGGTCAAGATAAGCAGTGAATTTTCTAAATCCTATTATACATTCAAATGCAAGGTCATCCCCATCAAGACTATTGATTATTCTTTCTCGGCGTAGTGTTCTTGCGTTTTCATATTCACTTAACTCATTAAGAACTTCCTCATCATCCGAGTCATTGTCAGAGTGAGGGAAGGGAGAGACAAGAGGTGTTTCTACCAATCCATCATCGGACTCAGGGTCATTAACATTGGTCTCATTGGGTTGGTCGGTGAAGAGATTGAGGAATTGCTCAATATTCTCTAGGCGAGAGTCAATAAAGGCCAAAATTTTCTTTAGCTCTTGAAGCTCTTGGTTAAATCGTGCGTGTAGCGCAGCTGGTAGGACAGGTCAAGTAGGTGGTGGATTCGCGTTCTCCATGGTGAAGAATGGAATAGTCAATGAAAATTACGAATAAACACACAAAGAAGAGATAGACTACAAGAAAGCTAATGTGCGGGAATTAAATTCTTACTTGAAAGGATTTAAGCAAGTATAACTAAGCTAAACTATGATCAATACATAACTATTCCCCAGGTGACGGCGCCAAAAACTTGATGTGCGATTGTCTTAGGACTTCTACACGAGAAGTTTTACAACTCCCTAGGCAGTGCACCTAATCGTTGTAGTGTAGTATGGGCAAGACTCGGGGTTGTTTATTCGTTCCCATCAAGAATAGATTAGGAAGGCATGATCACGATCTCACAGAGTTTCTAAGGTTGACGACGATTATTTTTGTATTTTGTATTTATATCAAGCAGTAAAATCATATATTGGAGAGAGTGGTTTGGTTTTAGCTATTTAAACTAAATAATAATCTAAACTAAGGGTGATAACAATAAGATAAAGGATTGTGTCTATTTAATCATGTATTACTCCCTAGATTGCTTCTCCTAATGTTGTTGCCTTGTCACACTTGTGATGATCTGTGTAACTATTTCCTAAAGCATTAACGAATTACATGAACCCGCCGTCTACTTAGTATGCCGCTAGAGCAACGCACATGCAAGGTAGTATGAAGACTATTACACGGCCCCTAGGGGTTTACTAAGTGCAGGTAAAATGCATTAAAAGTGGATCAACCATATTAGGGGGCAAGGTAGTATGAAGACTGTTACCCGATGGTATCCTTTCTACACAATCACGTTTCCCTAGACATATCAACGGCAATTATTGACAGAAAGATGGTTTTCTAAAGCCTAACGTGCACATCTATCACAAGAGGCAACATCACTAAGATCTACATTCTAGGTTTCATACAATCATAAATAAACAGAATAATAGGCTTAGTCGAGCATGTTAAGAATAAAGCAAGAACAATAAATCAAACAACACATAGACATATTGAATGATTAAGTAAATCTTACTTGATTAAAACATGAATTAGAAGAGTTACAATAGGGTTTTCAGGCCCTAAAATCGTCTCCTACAGCTGCTAAACGAACTAGGGTTCGTACCCTCTTTTTATTCTAAAGTTACACACTCAAAACCCTAAATTCAGGTTTGTATATATAAGAAAATAGACGCGACGACGTCGCGTTTTAGTCGTGACGCCGTCGTAAAATGAATATTCTAGATCTGTGTTTGAGTTGGTGCGGGCTGACGCCGTCGTAAGATATGTGACGCTGTCACTAGATTAAGTGTGACGGCGTCGTGCATAAGATGTGACGCCGTCTCCAGGCTCTGTGAGCACAAATCTTCAAGAGTCTTGGTGTTGGTTTGTAATCTTGTCCGTTTCTTCTCCAAATGAGCCCAAGTTACGTGTAAATCATCCAAATGTCATCCAAATAAGAAATACCTAAAAAGGAACGATTAAGTACCTATTTTGGGCTTAAACACATGATATTGGGGGTTAAACGACCCGAAAAAGTGTATAAAATGAAACCTCATCATATAGTTACTTGGATGATATTTGTATAACTTGTGAATATGAGTGCTTATGGATTCAATATTGTTTTACTTGGATCATTGTTTATCTTTTGGTATATCATTGCAATTGAAATAGGCAGAAAGGGTTAATTGTCTTGATATATTTTGAACCGTTTGTCTATGGCGTGTCAATATCATATTTGTAAGAATTGTGTGGTAAATTGATAAATAACACAAGCAGAATTATGTTTAAGACCCTTCCTTATGTTGACCGACCGGGTTGGGAGGAATTCATATATATGCATATTTGATATAAATCATTCCTAATGCGCTCGTGATAATGTAGTATATAGGCCAAAAGGATTCTATGTTATTATTGGTAGATATGCTTGTTATTATGATTACCCATCATATATGACTTGTATGCTTTGTTTATATAAAGTCTTGCTCTATCTCTATCTATTATGTTATGTGGATCATTCCTTGGTATCTTGCTTGCTTTACACAAGCTTTGGCTATTTGATCCTACACAACTCTACATCAATCTTTTTCTTTTTCTTTTCTCTTTTTTTTGAATAACATAATACATCACGTGGGGTTTATAACACGTACCCCTACACTTGAGCAATATACGATCTAACTATTAACCCAATTTGAGGTGGATCAAAATAACATGGATATCATTTGACAAACATATGGGGGTATTGACTTAACTTTTCTTCCCCATTCTTCCGCGAAATAAATACTACCATGAATTCCAATCATCCCAAAACTGTATTTACAAGGATAAGGACTTAGCAACCGTGTACTCAATAATTAACTTGGGTTAAAACACAATAATATACTAAAGGTGAGTACATATAAGGTAGGCTAAGGCTTTTTTAGGTGTAACGATTGGTTTAAGAGTGACAATGCTCTTCATTAATAGTCTGGATTAACCAAAAAATTACGAGAACCGTGAAAAAGGATAGGCTCGGAGGGTTGTACTAGGGTATCCTGCACTAAAGGTGAGTGCATGGCATGGGTGTAGGATAGTTATATGATCGGTTTGACCATCATAACAATTATAGGTTTAAACATGGGTTATTCCTAATGCCTCTTATCAAGCGAATCCTAATACTTACTTTGCGGTCTCAAGATGCATCACTAAAACAAGTTCTAGAATTTAATATACTACCGGTACACTCATATGAATTTTACTAACACCAGACATTCCAGAAAAGGCGACGAAGACCACACGTACACATCCATAACGACGGAATAGACACATGTGACTGCTCACTCCTTAACTTGAACCGGGTAAAGATAAAATCATCTTGGGTTACAAATGATAGGTACCTGAATTCCTAAAGATCTAAGGGCGAACCTCATATTTTTAGGGTGGAATTTTAAGGGTTATTGTGCTAGTCATATAAATTCCTATCCATGGGACGCTAATAATACTCAGTTTTCGTTGGTATGTGTCATAAAAAAATTAAATTTTGGTAAAATTCACCCTTTTATGCTATGTTTCGATATATTACCCATCTTTTTAAGGACAAAGCAAATGACAAATGAAAAAATAGTTTCTAAGGCTTATTTCCTCCCTACACTTATTTTGAACATTGTCCCCAATGTTCTTTGGAAGTACCCGTTAAAACAGATAAAGAGAGAAAAGAAAACAAGTAAAAGAAACTAGTACTCCCCTGGTTTACTCAATAATGGAGAAGAAACATGCGATAACTGGTTAAATTATCCTCCGAGAATCATTCAATGAAACTTCCTAAGAACTTCCAAGCTTCTTCTCATCAAATATAACATGTAATTAAAGACAGAGAAAACTATACCAAGCATAAAATGTGCGATTTACCAATATACAATATGAATTTAGGGTTTGACTCGATAGATAAGATGAAAGAATTGTTAAGCTTATCAGGTTTGCAGGTTTATACAGTAGAATACATATATTAAATGTAGCGCAAGTTAAATTTTCAAAAATTATTAAAAACATTTTTAAGCTTTCTGGACCTGGGCGATTGACGCCGTCGGGGTTGGTGTGACCCCGTCACAGGTGTTGTGGTGACGACATCACTTGTTAATCGTGACGCTGTCTCCACCATTTGTGAAAACAAATTTTTTGTTTTTGATGAAAAATTTCTTGCACTTGATTCCATAAGTTAGTTCCTGTATAAATAGCTGTACAAAACCTGAGATTTAACAATTCAATCATATGACTCAATTCTGGCATGAATTAATCTAAACAATTCATTAAACATGTTTGAATATGGCTCAAAAGCTAGATAAATACACCTACACTCATTGTTTGCAAAATAGCTTTGATTAAAATTGAGACGAGGTTAAAAACAATGCAAAGCATGATTACAAAATAATTCAAACATAATAAAACAAACTAGTGAAGAATAAAACACACTTGACACTCCTAATATGCGGGAAAAGTAAATTGGGTTACCTCCCAAGATGCGCTTTTCTTTATTAACGAGTCTTGTATCTAGACTCGAAGTCACATGTCCTTACGTCATTTCGTGAATGCTAACAAGTCCATGAATGAGCCATTCTTTCATACTTTCATCCACTTGGTATTCAGTGACCTAGTTTTAAGCAGTTTTTGCTACATAAATGTGTTTTAATTTCAATAAGGGGTTCGTGATCCATTCTACAAATCATTTCGTCTAAGTTCTAACAATGGCAGGACATTTGCTCAGTTGAAGTTCCTGAGCCTAGGTATAGTATGTTGCATCCCTATATTTTTTATGTGTCGAAGATTTGTGGTGAATATACAAATCCTTTGACGACGTCATATTTGAGCTTAGTGATTTTTCTAAAGGGTTTTCCCATCAATACTTCAGCCATATTACTCATAATAAATTCCCCTATGTCTTCTAACACAACAAAGTCCGTGATATAGGTGAAACTACCTACAAGCACGTAGACATCCCTAACAATGGCAACTAGGTTCTTTCTTGTCCCTTCTAGTCTATCTACCATTATTGTATTATAGGCTTTATGCGAGATAATGTTCATTGGTAGAAAAGGGTCAAGATAAGCAGTGAATTTTCTAAATCCTATTATACATTCAAATGCAAGGTCATCCCCATCAAGACTATTGATTATTCTTTCTCGGCGTAGTGTTCCTGCGTTTTCATATTCACTTAACTCATTAAGAACTTCCTCATCATCCGAGTCATTGTCAGAGTGAGGGAAGGGAGAGACAAGAGGTGTTTCTACCAATCCATCATCGGACTCAGGGTCATTAATATTGGTCTCATTGGGTTGGTCGGTGAAGCGATTGAGGAATTGCTCAATACTCTCTAGGCGAGAGTCAATAAAGGCCAAAATTTTCTGTAGCTCTTGGAGCTCTTGGTTAAATCGTGCGTGTAGGAACTTGTAAGGACCAGGTCCAAGTAGGTGGTGGATTCGCGTTCTCCATGGTGAAGAATGGAATAGTCAATGAAAATTACGAATAAACACACAAAGAAGAGATAGACTACAAGAAAGCTAATGTGCGGGAATTAAATTCTTACTTGAAAGGATTTAAGCAAGTATAACTAAGCTAAACTATGATCAATACATAACTATTCCCCAGGTGACGGCGCCAAAAACTTGATGTGCGATTGTCTTAGGACTTCTACACGAGAAGTTTTACAACTCCCTAGGCAGTGCACCTAATCGTTGTAGTGTAGTATGGGCAAGACTCGGGGTTGTTTATCGTTCACTCAAGGAATAGGTTAGGAAGGCTTGATCACGATCTAACAGAGTTCTAAGGGTTGAAGGAAGATTATTTTTGTATTTTTGTATTTTATGAAAGCAGGTAAAATCATATATTGGAGAGAGTGGTTTGGTTTTAGCTATTTAAACTAAATAATAATCTAAACATAGGGTGATAACAATAAATAAAGGATGTGGTCCCTATTAATCATGTAATACTCCTATATTGCTTCTCCTAATGTTGATTGCCTTGTCACACTTGATGATGAATCTGTGTAACATTTCCCTAAGCATTAACGAAATCCATGACCCTCCGTCTCTTAGTATGCCAGCTAGAGCAACGCACATGCAAGGTAGTATGAAGCCAATTACCGGACCCTAGTGGTTTTACTAAGTGCAGGTAAAATACATTAAAAGTAGATCACCTATTAGGTGGTAAGGTATTGAATACTGTTTCCCGATGGGTATCCTTATCTACACAATCACGTATCTCTAACATAACAACGTCAATTTTTTGACAGAACAGATTGTTTTTCTAAAGCCTAACTTGCACATCCACCACACGAGGCAACATCATAAGATCTACATTCTAGGTTTTCATACAATCATAATAAACAAATAATAGCTTAGTCGAGCATGTTTAAGAATAAAGCAAGACAAAAAATCAGAGACGAACACATAGCCATAATGAATGATTAAGAAATCATACCTTGTATGATTAGAAACAGAATTAAGAATAGTATTACAAATAGGTTATTCAGGCGCCCAAAAATCGTCTCTACAGCTGCTAAACGCACTAGTTTTCGGACCCGTCTTATTAACTAAAGTAACACACTCAAAAACCCAACAATTCTGTGTATTGTATAAAGACGAAAATAGACGCACACGACACGCGCGTTGTAAGTCCGTGACGCCAGTCGTAAAATGAATATTCTAGATCTGGTGATGTGAGTTGGTGCGGCTTACGCCGTCTTAAGATATGTTACGCTGTCACTAGATTAGATTGAGACGGCGTCCGCTTAATTATGTACCCGTGTTCTGCCAGGCTCATAGTCACAAATCTTCAAGAGTCTTGGTGTTGGTTTGTAATCTTGTCCGTTTCTTCTCCAAATGAGCCCAAGTTACGTGTAAATCATCCAAATGTCATCCAAATAAGAAATACCTAAAAAAGAACGATTAAGTACCTATGTTGGGCTTAAACACATGATATTGGGGGTTAAACGACCCGAAAAAGTGTATAAAATGAAACCTCATCATATAGTTACTTGGATGATATTTGTATAACTTGTGAATATGAGTGCTTATGGATTCAATATTGTTTTACTTGGATCATTGTTTATCTTTTGGTATATCTTTGCAATTGAAATAGGCAGAAAGAGTTAATTGTCTTGATATATTTTGAAACGTTTGTCTATGGCGTGTCAATATCATATTTGTAAGAATTATGTGGTAAATTGATAAATAACACAAGCAGAATTATGTTTAAGACCCTTCCTTATGTTGACCGACCGGGTTGGGAGGAATTCATATATATGCATATTTGATATAAACCATTCCTAATACGCTCATGATAATGTAATATATATGCCAAAAGGATTATATGTTATCATTGGTAGATATGCTTGTTATTATGATTACCCATCATATATGACTTGTATGCTTATTATTATATAAGACTTGTCTCTATCTCTATCTATTATGTTGATGATGATCATTCCATGTATCTGCTTTGCTTTACACAAGCTTTGGCTATTTGATCTATGACAATTAATTAGCTTTGTTACTTGATAAACAGTCTGTGAATTGCTACAAATCCCGTGGAACGACCTGGTCTTACCTAATATTATATTACACTCGAATAGGGTAAACTTGCCCAAATGTTGTGTTTTTAGTCAAAATCGGTATTTCTAGTTATTATAAATTTAAAGCTTGGAAAACACACATCAAGTTTTTTGGCGCCGCTGCCGAGGATTTGTTTAGTTGTTTGCAGATTGTTTGCTAGTCTTGTGCATGTTTCGTGTGTTTAAATCTCTTTAAATCTTTAAAATATGTATGCTGTTGCAGAAAGTACGGCACACATCTTTATGTGTGCGCCGCAATTCCCCTATTCCCGTTTGTTATTTTGTAGGAAGTACGCCGGTTTCACACCAAAACCATCGCACTTGTCCTGTGATAATCCTCTTCTCTTTTGTCGTACAGTTTTCTGGCAAACTGGCCTAAAATTCTTCAGGAAGTACGCCGCATATACAATTTGTGCGCCAGTTTTCCTAAAAACCCAGAAAGTACGTCGCACTTTACACAAGTACGCTACACTTTCTGCAAAATTTTCACCAGCAGAGTCTGATTTAAAACCAAAACCCAAATAAAACCCCAAAATTGTGACAACCAAAAAATTTCCGATCAATATTTTAGCCATTTTCGTTTGATAATTTGAATTTTTAATGTTTCGTTTAGTTTTTACGGGTAACCGAGAAGTTGTTCTGTTATTTACTAAAAATCATTGGCGGAAGCGATATGTGCATCCAATCATCATAGTCTTTCGTCAGTAGATGCGTTTTTACGTTTTTAATTGATATTTAAAATTTCAAAAATTTTTAGGAAGTCGTTATTCATTTTCGTTATTCGCGTGTTCCAGATATAGTTAATAACTTATACGTGTGCATGGAGTCTTGAAATTAATTCAAATGAGAGCACTACTTTCCTTGAATTGTAGAGACCATATTGGTCCCCCCTTAGCTTATACTTACACCGAACACACACACTCATACATGAGATACCAATTTGAATTTTGAATCAAGGAACATGGATCCATTATTCTAGCATAGTATTAGTCCTTTCTTCATTCCCATTGGTAGATCATTTTGGTCCCCCTCCTTGGTTTTGTCTCCTTGTCGTCACCCACACACACCACACACACTTTAATTTCAAATTTTTGCTTACATACTAAGCATCCAATGTCCTATATATCATTCCACCAACACACATTCATTCATTCATTTCTCATCACTTTCTCACACTAGAAAAATAAACACACACATCCTCTTTCCCTCTCCTCTCTTGTTCAAACCATCAAACACACACAAATCCATATATTTTTAATCTTTGATCAAAACTATTCGAAGATATATTGTTCGAGGTTGATTCTTATTATATCCGGGTAATTTAAAAATAACGTTTGAGTTGTTTTAGTCTCTAATCATCCACTAATCCTTCTTTTCGTGTAAGTCATCAAATCTTTATAAAACTTGTACTTTTATGATTATCTTTATTCATATATACTAGTTGTACAAACGGATTATCAAAGTTTACATTTTTAAACTACATAAACCTTAAAAGGTTGTATATTGGTTCGAAAATAAGTAAAGTAAATATAAGAGAATCATAGTTTTGTGATCGTTGTTATTTTCGTATAATGAAAATGATAACTTACGGCTTAATTTGTTCGGCTTATTTTAATAAGCTTTTGGGAAAGCTTATTTGATCTTATTTGAGCTTATCGGGCTCATGTTTGGTTCGACCCAATAAGGGTAACCACAAGGAAATGTTGTTTGAATTTATTTGGCTTGGCTTATATTTTATTAGGCTTAATTCTTGCTTATTTTGAAAGGACAAACCATTTAGCTTATTTGGCTTAATAAATAAGCCCAAATAAGGCTTCATGGGCTTATAAGCCGCATCCCACACAAGAAGCCACAAACCACGAGCTTAATCAATAATCTTTAGGTTCGGCTTATATTATTTTGGCTTATCAAGAGCTTATGATAACTTATTGATGGACCAAGAACTTACTTAATACCTTTTTACATGCCGGACTAGTTATAAAGGATTTTGATACGATATTAATCGAGTTTGTGAAATGTAAATTTAAAATGAGTTTTGATTAAAGTCTACGATTTTGGAAAAAATATAAATACGATCGGGTCATGCCGAAATTTTATAAAATTTATATACTTAGGATAAATTGTGAAAATATATTTTTATAAGACTTTTCCGAAAAACATATTATTTATTAACGATAAATAATATATATAAAACCATGAAAATAAATTTAATTACTTATTTACGTTTTCTACCTACGTATTTAATTTAAGAATCGACAGTTAAGCGTGCTCGTGTGAGGAAAGCACCAGCATGGGTGACCTGCCGGGAAATTGATAAATTAAAGATATTAAAGCATCATTATCAAAAGGTTTTAAATCAATATTTGGGTTTATTAGGTAAAGAGCCGAACAATACACTAAATATATATATATATATATATATATATATATATATATATATATATATATATATATATATATATATATATATAAATATATATATATATAGATATAATAATATATAATAATCTATAAATACTTAAATGTAAAATATATAGTTTTATATATTAATATTACTGTAGTATCCAATAACCACATTACGATCACACGTTTTATTACAAAGTTATTTTTTTTAGAAACTTTATGCTCATCCGCTTTTTCCCAACATTCAGAATCTAAACCGAAAACCCTAAAATTCTTTTAGGTCGCATCTGTGTACCGTCGTTCGTTTCTGTGTGATCCTATTTTTAGACGTTTACTCTTTTATTTCACCGACTCGAGGTGAGTTCATAGCCCCACATTTTTCTCGTTAATAAATGTTTAAATACTTTAGGATGAGAAACATTGCTTGCTTTTAAAACTGGACACAAGTACTTTGCGTGAGAATTTCCCTATTTACGTGTTGCCTAAGTCGTTCCACTATTGCCCAAATTATCATGAACTGTTAATCACCTTTAACCGACTGGCTGGTTAAGTGAGCGCGAGTGAATAAATAGATCTATTTGGACTAATTATCCCTATCCATGTAAGAAGCACTTACTAGTTTGCCAAGAACTAACGGATATATGTCATGTCGAAACTAGTTAGGTGGTCTTTGGTCGGACACCTGAAGGGAAAGCCTTATATAGCACTATACATGTTATCTTTCAGTATTAGCTTTGGTGTCATGAGCTTAGCGCAACGTAAATACCTTTTTATGTGAAGTTATATATGCTATAACTGTCGCATACATGTTGATAAACTTGTGGTCCACACTAATTTCATATGAAATAAACCGATGAATTCACCAACTTTATGTTGACGTTTTAAGCATGTTTTTCGGGTACTTAGCTTTGGACTTCTCTGATGTGCTATGTGGAGTCTACGTGCAATATGATATCATCTTTCAAGACTTTATTATCATTCATACTCATTGTCTTTTAAAAACTTAATTATGCTTCCGCGACGTTTTGAATTTCATTTCAAATCTTGTAAGACTTATCCATTTTTAATCAATACAACGAGTTATGATTTTCAAAACGTCCATTCGTGGTCGTTCTTTGTACTTTGTGTGATGTATATTGTGACGTCACACCCCCGGACATGTATTCCGTCCAGGCCCCATTTAGGGGTGTGACAGATTGGTATCCAAAGCCAAGGTTATAGAGAACCAGGTAGAATATCTAGGTCTAGTCTATAACCAGTATGTGATCCTTACGTGCTTTTATGTGTGCCTTATATGTGTTTTTGCTATGGCATATACCTGAGAACCATTTTTCCTTAAGCATGCTATGATATGGGTTTATCTCTGCCTGCGTTTATCTTTCCATGCGTTATGTTTCTTTGCGTTTATTGTTGCCCTTTGAGCTCTATTTTGCTATGAGCTTACGTTTGTCTTGCGTCTATTCTTCTCTGCGTTTACGTTTTCCTTACGTATATTTCCCCATTTACATATATGGAAGTTGTATATATGTATGTATATATATATTTTATTTTCCTAAGACATTGTTAGTGACACAATGGTCTTGTTTATTTTAAGACATTGCAAGTGAAACAATTGTCTCATTTACTTCTAAAACATCGTGCATAATATGATGGTATTTAAAACTTTTCGCGACTTTACATTATATCGTTTTGCGTAATTTTGGAAACCCGTTTCGGTCTGTCGACCCCACAGATTATCCTACTATTCGACTTTGAACACCCGCCCCATACTGTTGAAACACCTACATCATCTCGTCACGCCTTAACTTTTCTTAATTCTCGTAACTTATAGAAACATGTCAATTAATTCGCACACAACTTTAACCCATCACCTCATAAAATTCTATTTCTTTTTGGAAAAACAACTTTTGAAATTCGACTTATTTTATTTCGTTTACTCCGTTCAAATGTGAAGAAAATACCGACCACGAGACAAGGAATGAGTTCCGCTAGGATCGAGCGTATTGTAACCCAACGAATTGCTAATGCTATTAAAGTTGTTGTTGTCTATGAGGCAAAAATCCGCGTAGCTCACGACTAAATGGATCATGTCGTACGTTAGGAAACCGAGATGGTAAGGAATGCCAATAATGAAATAAATGACAAAAGGTCATGAGAGCTTACACTGGTAGACCAAATAACAAAATTGGATATGTAGGAAAGTTACCCTACTTCAACAAACGCAAGTTGCGCCACACTGGGCCATGCACTGTGGAGTGCAATAACTACAAGAGAGTTGGCCATGCGAGTAGAGATTGTAGGACACCTGTTTCGATAACAACATAGAGGCCACAGTGGCAAATTAGAAACCTGGAATACTTATTGTGAGTGTGGAAAATCAGGACATTACAAGAGTGATTGTCCAAATCTGAACCGTGCAAACCGTAGTTGAAAAGTAAAAGCTCGCGAGAACTCCAAGGTCGTCAGAGATAATTTTGATACTTAAGGAGAGATTTCCTATCGTACCTAGTAGAACCTAAGTAGACTTGAACCGTAACCATGACAGTATTGCACTAGTACTTCCTTGTGAATTTCATGTATTGTGTGGATGTTATCCTATGAACTATTTTAGTGTCGTCTTATAAACATAGTAGCTGTCGCGTTATAAGCTATTTTACCGCCAGCTTACAAACTGTTTAGCTAATAGCTTCTTGTTTATTTCAACACCTTATAAACCCTTTCACTATCATTTATAAACCATTCCAGCGTCTCCTCATAAACTATTTTATAGACATTTTATAAACTATTTTACCATCAGTCTACGAACCATTTTGCTGACAGTGTATTAACCATTTCACTACCATTCTATAAAAGCATTTTGTTACCATCTTATGAACTGCTACGTCGTCACCCTATAAACCATTTTGCTATCATTAATACAAGACGTTCCACTAGCGCCTTCCAAACCATTTTGCTATTATCTTATAAACCATTTTTGGTGGGAATCTTATAAACTACTTCATTAACATAAATTGTTTCACCGACGTTTTATAAACTGTTCTAGTGCCATCTCATAACTACTTTCACAGTCACTTTATAAACTAACTTGTCTTTATCTTTTAACCTATTTTATTATCGTTCATAAACTCTTTTGCTATTATTTTATAAATCGTTTTACTAGTATAAACTATTTGGATGTTGTCGTATGAACCACACTATCGTCGTCTTAGAGTTAATTGCATTTTTGGTCCCTGTGGTATGGCCAAATTGCAGGTTTAGGACCCTAACTTTCGAAATTGCAGTGATGGTTCCTATTTTTAAGTTTTCATTGCAAATTTGGTCCCCGGGCCGAAGCCAAACCTGTAATTTGGGCAAACCACAGGGACCAAAAATGCAACCCAAAAGGACCAAACCTGCAACCCAAACTTGAAAATAGGGACCATCACTACAATTTCGAAAGTTAGGGTCCCAAACCTGCAATTTGGCCATACCACAGAGACCAAAAATGCAATTAACTCTCGTCGTATTATAAACAGAAATACTGTCGTTTATAAACTACTTTCCGTCAGTCTACGAACCGTTTTGCTAAACAGCTTATTAATCATTTTACTGTCGTCCTATAAACCATTTTGCCATTATCTCATAAATTATTCTACTATCATCTCATAAACCATTTTTTCAATCATTTTTTTAACAAACTAAATCGTTTTTCATTCTTTAACCTATTTCATCGTCGTTTATAAGCTCTTTTGCCATAATTTTATAAATCGTTTCGCTAACACCTTATAAACTATTTCGATATCATCCTACAAACCACTTTGTCAACATCTTATAATTATCCTACTATTACCTCATAACTTATCTAGCTATCATCTAATAAACTAATTCATTTTCATCTTATAACCTATTTTACGGTCATTTATAAACTCTTTTGCTAACCCATTACAAACTACTTTGCAGTCTTCTTACAAACCATTTCATTGTCACCTCATGAACTATTTCGTTGTTATTTATAAACTATTCCGCTGTCAATTTACGAACTATGTCGCTTTCATCTTATGAACTACTTCGTGTCTTTTATAAACCATTACGTTGCCACTTAATGAACCATTGGGTTGTCAACTCGTAAACTATTTGATACCACATTTTAAAACCCCTTACTGTTACATCATAAACTGTCACGTAATTTCCTCAAAAGCTATTTTGCTATCACAACGTATCATGTTTTCTGCTATCTTACAAAAAAATATATATATGGTGTCGTTATATATAAACTACCCTGTTTTCATTGCTACAAACCGTTTTGCTACCTTATAAACTGTACCGTTTATACCATATAAGATTTTTAAACATAAAACCAGTTTGACAAAATGAGCATATCATCGTTAGTTTCTAAATTATGCATAGCCTGATCACCTATGTATAATTCAGGAAGGACCATGCTATGCTGGGAGTAGTCACCATTAATTTTTTTGTCAATTTACCCTTACTTTGCATTTTTATTTTCTTTCTTTTCTCTACATTGTCAACGGGATTATATTGTACTCGTGTTTTATTAATATTTTGCGTGCGTATTCGTAAGTCGTGTTGGTCATGTGTACTCGTGTTTGTAAGCGCCAAAACTAAGTTACCCTATCACATAGAGACACCACACCCTTAGCCGAGAGACCGAATCACGCTCCCTGTAGTCACTATAATTATGGATTGTAAGAACTTAGAACGTAACATACTTATCACTCTAATTGGATTATAACCAAGAGAACTAGGAGATTTCCTTCAATATACTTACCTTTTATGAGTTAGAATCACGTAAATTATGAGATTCTCGTATCGACAAAACTTTTGATGGACCTGAAGTTGAAGCAAAGGACGAAATTATTGCAAGTACATGGAACCTAGTTGATAGAAGCCTCACCTCCGTTGAGTTTAGCTCTTTAAGTGGCATCATCCCACCTACCATAGACACTAAGTACTCTGTTGAGTTAGCCGATGGAAAGGTCATAGGAATTAATACCACCATTTAAAATTATACACTGAATTTTCTGAAACATCTATTTAAGATAGACTTAATACCCATAGAACCTGGTAGTTTCGACGCTATCATTAGTATGAATTGGTTGAAAAGGTACCACGCCATGATCATTTGTGATAAAAAGATTGTTCGTATACCTTTAGGTGATGAAACTTTAATGATTCAAAGCAATAGGAGTGATGGATATGCATCAATAGTTGCTAGTAAGTAGAGTTGTTTGATAGGATTGATATGTTGGAGCGGGATAACTTGAGACTCGGAGGCATGTTATGTGTTGAGAGAAAAAGAGTTGACCGTCTCCGGCGTAGTAGGTCGTATGCTCAAAGGGATTTATAAGGCCCAAATCCTCGCCCTGGGGAGTTCCGATATTGTTCATCAAAAAGAAGGATGGATCCTTCAGGATGTACATCGACTGCCGAGAATTGAACAAGCTAAACCATGAAGAACAGTTACTCGTTACCTAGTATAGATGATCTTTTCAATCAACTACAAAGATTTAGCGTTTACTAAAAAACGACCTAAGGACTAGTTTTACCAACTTAACTAGAAGTTTCGAGAACTGGATATTCTAAGCCGCGCTTTAGGAACAGTTAATCGTTATGGACAATTCAAGTTTCAGGTCATGCTATTTGGTTTGATCAACACACCAGAGGCATTCATGGATCTCATGAATCGGGTTGTACAAACCATACTTGGATAAGTTTGTGATAGTATTCATCGATGATATCTCTATTGCTCAAGAAAATAAGGAGTACGAGGAACACCTTAGGCTTATCTTAGGGTTGCTTAAGAATAAGAGATTGTATGTTAAATTCCCTAAGTGTGAATTCTGACTCCTGAAAGTGCAATTTCTTGGCCACGTTGTTGATAGTCAAGGCATTCACGTCGATACCGCCAAGATTGAGTCAATCAAGGATTAGACAACGTCTACGACTCCAACTAAGATACAGAAATTCTTAGGTCTTTTCGGTTATTACCGACAAATTATCGAAGGTTTCTCTAGGATATAGGAACCTCTAATTGAACTGACTCAGACAAATATGAAATACGAATGAAAAAAAAGAGGAAGTCTTTCAACTATGATGTAGAAACTTTGTCATGCATCGAATTTAGCATGTCCTGACGGAACGGAAAACTTCGTGGTTTATTATAACGCCTCGCATAATGGATTAGGTACTATATTGATACAGAAGGAGAAAGTGATAGCTTACGACTCTTGACAACTGACAGTTCATGAGGAGAACTACACGACACACGACCTAGAATTAGGAGCAATAGTGTTTACTCTCAATATTTAGGAACACTAACTGTATGGCATGAAGCGCACCACGTTTACAAACCATAAGAGATTACAGCTCACTCTATATCAAAAAGGAATTGAACATGAGACCACGTAGATTATTAATATTGCTCAGTGATTTTGATTGTAAGATTCGATATCACCTTAGAAAAGCAAGCGTTACGGCAGACGCTCCAAGCAGAAATGAACAAGCTAAGACTCTCAAGGTGAAAGCCTTAGTGATGACTACTAATTCAAACCTACCGCCACAGATTCACAAAGCACAAGTAGAATCTCTCAAGACAGAGAAAGTTAAGGATGAGAACCTTAATGGTATGGACAAGGAGTTGAGACTGGTCTTGATAGAACTCTTTGCACTAGGAGTAGGAGTTGGTTACTACACGTTAGAGACTTAGGAGAATTGATCAAGCATGAGTCACACAAATTTAACTATTTCATCCACCCTAGATCGGATAAGATATATCATAATCTTACGTGGTTGTACCAATGGCCCGAACATAGAAGCAGGCATCGCCACCAGAAATACCCCATTGGAAATAGGAAAACATAGCCATGGATTTTATCACAAGACTACTAAGAACAATAGGCAGTTATGACACGATTTGGGTAATCGTGATCATCAAGAAAAGAATTATGCTGACGTGAGATAAGGCCATGTTGAAGGTATCTTCATGGAAAGGAGTGATACGTTTTGGCAAACGGGGAAAGTTGAACCCTAGATATATCAAACCTTTTAGGATTCTAGTTAAAGTAGGAACCGTCACTTATCGACTTGAACCCCCAGAACAACTAAGCAGATTCCATAGTACGTTTCACGTCTCGAACCTAAAGAAGTATTTGTCCGGCGAAACTCTTGCCATTAAGTTGGATGAAATCTAAATCGACGACACACTCCACTCCATTGAAGAACCTGTTGAAATCATAAATCATGAGGTCAAGCGTCTGAAGTTGAGCCGCATTCCAATTGTCAAGGTACGCTGGAGCTTTAGAAGAGGTCCTGAGTATACGAAGGAACGTGAAGACCAAATGCAAAAGAAGTACCCGCATCTTTTCCCGATTTCTGCACCGGTGGCAGATGCTACGTCCTAAGCTTTGAGGACAAAGCTTCTTTAACGGGGAAAGAATATGACACCCCGATAATTTCCGTCCAATAACTTAGCCGTTTCTGTTTAGTAATTTGAATTTTTAAAAGTTCGGACATGTTACGTGCCTATGTACTCGACTTTGGAAAAGGTTGGGATAGACATTTACCGTTGGTAGAATTTTCGTACAACAACAGTTACCATACCAGCATTAAGTCTGCTCCATTAGAGACCTTGTATGGACGCAAGTGTCGATCACCTATCTGATGGACTGAAGCTGGAGATAAACATCTCACTGGCCCAGAGATCATCCACGAGACGACTGAGAAGATCGTTCAAATCAAGAGCCGTATCCAAGCCGCCCGTGACCGTTAAAAGAGCTATGCCGACGTAAGACGGAAACCCCTTGAGTTTCAAATAGGAGATAAGGTCATGTTGAAAGTGTTACCATGGAAGGAGGTGATACGTTTCGGCAAACGGGGAAAGCTGAACCATTGTCTTACAATCCCAAATTATCCAAATACTAATAAAACAGATATGCATGAGACTAGTTTAGTACGTTGAAGTCTAATGTTTCCAACATTCTCAACTTTTCTTTTGCAAGAAAACTAAATAGTCATCTGAGTAAACTTTCCGAATACTTGTTTCAAATTCACATAATTGTGAAAGAGTCATAGTATGGACAAGGTAATAGTACCTTTTATAAGGTATCTGAATTCAACAACATACCTATCTCAGACCGTCATCTTTACAGTTTCTTAAAAAATGTAAAGTATTCTCATTCTTTAATATGTAATGCAATACTGCTCTTAAGTGAGCATATCTAGTTAGCAGATTTATCATAAATGATGAAATCCTTCTTGAACTAGAATTGATTATTCTCTAGCATCAGTTGTACACAAACAACATTATGCCTTATATAATTCGTAAACATTTGTATTTAACAGTCATCTAAATTCTCTCAATTAGATATAGCTATCTAAAATCTCTCAATTAGATACTATTGTTGTTAGCTCATCTTGCTAACATGCAAAAGTAACAACCAGTCACATACACAATATAATATATACATGATGAACCCTTAGTTAAAAAACACAAGGTTTCCATCCATGTACTAAATTATCTCAAGTGAAATATATCATTTAAGACTTGCTTCAATGACATATTACATTTGTGTTGGACTTAATTTCCGCATACGTTTAACTTAATAAACATTTATTCCAAGGTCGTTTGTTTCATCCTAAATTCCCAAGTGAAGTTTCATTCCAACCTTAAGGATAATATCTAGCTTATGTGGAATGATACTTTCGATATGTCATACAACATATGAATTTAAGAAAACAACATGGTGCTCCCACTCAATGTCAGATATACTCAGGAGTCATCTTAATTTAATCAGAATCATATTGTAATTAATTCAAGATCCCAGCTCCTAGATGCATGATCCAATCCATACTTGGATTCTTTCATCTTGTATACTATATAAAGATTATATAGACTTTTAACCCCTTTTGATTACACACCGTCCTCGCAGATGTAATCACTAAGGAAAGAGTCTTAAATCTTAATTGTCATATTTCAAATATAGACTCATAACCTGTAGAATCCAAGATCAGGACTCAACTAGGGTAATATAACATTGATTGAAATGCACAGCGGAAATAACAATTAAGAACACAATCAACATTACTAATAAGGTTTTCTTTATTGAACATAATAAAGAAACTACTACTACTACTACACTACACACGCTCTATGCGTTTTTCAGACTCTCATTGGAGAAGTCTGCTATTGATTGATGCTTGTAACCTAGACGCCTCCCCTCTTTTTATAATAGAGGGAGGTTACAAATCCTAGCTTACTAACAAAGCTATCTATCTATTACATATTTGGTCCCTCATTGTTTCTTCCTTCTTCACTTTGGCATAAAGGTTTTGTAATCATCAAATCTGTAATTCCCAACAAAAAGCTTATTTTGATTTTATTGAGCTTAATGGGCTTATGTTTGGTTCGGCCCAACTAGAAAAGAAAGAAGAAGTGTCTGTTTAGCTTATTTTGTTTCGGCTTATATATATTAGCTTATTTTCTAGCTTATTTTGAAAGGACAAATGATGAACTTATTCGGCTTAATAAATAAGCCCGAATATGGTTTGCTTGGGCTTTTAGCCGCGTCCCACATCCAAAGCCAGACACCACAAGCTTATTCTTGAACTTATGTGGTTCGGCTTAATTTACTTGGGCTTATCAAGAGCTTATTGTAGCTTATTGATGAACCGATAACTTATTTAATACCTTTTTGCGTATAGGGTTAGTTGTAAAGGATTTTGATTGAACGAACTTGAGAAATGTAAATTGAAAGTGATTTTTTTAAAGTCTACGACTTTGCAAAACGTGTAAATACGAACGGGTCATGCCGAAATTTTGTAAAAATTAAATACTTAGAAAATTGTGAAAATATATTTAATAAAACTTTTCCGAAAAACATATTATTTATAAATGATAAATAATATACATACTTAACTTATATAAATAAATTAAAATACTTATTTACGTTTTCTACTTACGTATATAATTTAAAAACCGACAGTTAAGCGTGCTCGTGTGAGGGAAGCACTAGCATGGGTGACCTACGGGAAATGGATAAATTAAAGATATAAAAACATAATTATCAAAATGTTTTAAATCAATATTTGGGTTTATTGAGTAAAGAGCCAAACAATACAATATATATATATATATATATATATATTTAT
>BQNB010096999.1:0-25493 GCA_026074375.1 Tanacetum coccineum | reverse complement strand
ATTAGAACCTGAATTGGCTGAATCTTCACTCTAGATCTACAACAGTAAAGATCTAGAGTTCCTATATGGTTACCTTAACCACTAAACCAATAAGCCATAAGCACAATAAGCTGTCCAGCTTATTACTTCATAAAACTTCCAACACTTGATCAAATAAGCTCAAATGGAAATGATGGAATGTACATTGATTGTAAAAAGTAAATGAATGACTAAAACAGAATTTTAAATTGAATTTGAGCTTATTATCATGAATAAGCTCAAATCAGCTTATTAAGATCTTATGAGTAAAAATTTACTTGAAATGGAAATCGAAGCTTAAGGAAATTTGAGAATTGAATTATTAATGCTCAATTGAAGATGTACAAGCTGAAAGAAACAAAGGTACAAGAGCTTTAAACTGAATTTGAAAAATGCTTAAAAAAAATTGCTTAAAAGGTAAAAAAAACATTAAAAACTGAAAAACTAAAAACTAACTCCTAAAAGTGAACCCTAAGCATCTATTTATAGAGAATGGAAGAGGAGAGGAGAGAGATTCGTGAAGCTTCCATTTAATCACAACCGTAGATCTTTTTTAGCTTGATTTTGGCCGTTTGATCAATTCATTGAGGTGTCTTGGCCAATAGGTTGCTGCCACGTGGTTTAAGTAATGTGTAGAGGGTGTATGAGCAGGCTTCGAGAGTTATATAGGAGCGGGGGTGGGTTTTTCGTGAAGTGGGTTTGTGAGGGATTTTGGAGGGAAAAGCTGTTAAAGTTTGTTAGAGGCTGTTGGGGGTTAGCGAAATAGGCGGGTTTAGTTTGAAGGTTTGGGGTATTGGCAAAAGTGACCCTTGTCTTTGTCTCCGCCCCATCTAGTTGTAAAGCAAGTTTCAAAACAACACTTTTGGCCCTTGTGTTTCAAAACTTCTATTTTTTCCTTTATAAAGCAACTTTCAACTTTATGCAACTTTAGTCCCTTGATCTCAAAACTTCCACAAGAACCCTTGAACTTTGAAACTTGACATAATTGGTCCTTGGCTTCATTATTTTGACTCTTGACTTCATTGTTTCTGTGTCGGGCTGATCCGGCTGTGATCTTTGGCTGATTCTTCATTCTTGTTCTTGTCTCTTTCGTTCCTTGTCAGTTTTTGATCGTTTTTGCTTCTTTTTGTCTTTTTAATCCTTTCCTGCACAATTGGACACAAAAGCACACATTTTCTATTCTTTTGGCATTTAATTGGCTTTTATTTGGCAAAATCCCGGGTAAATTAGTATACAATTAAGCAAATATCAAAATTCCCCAAACTAAAGGATTGCCGTGTCCTCACGCAATGTTATGAAGTGTACACTTTGTAAACTAACAAGTTTCCAAAATGCCCTTGTTTTCACCTTTATTGAATCACCTTTTTTAAACAACTCAAGCTTTTTCTCAACATTTAATCTCATGGAAACACATTAATGGCAATTATCGCACTTTGCCCTTTTAAAGTAGTAAAGTATGGGATGATTGGGAAGTTGATGTTACGTGGTAACGCCAATTAGTGTTGTTTTTTGGATCTATAATTCAAAGTCGTTTAAATAGTTGTGTCTTTATCCTGGTAACAGGTCGGGGGATAAAAGTGTCTAGCAACTTGTATTTTAGACCTTAATATATTTGTTTCGTAATTTTTTATTTAAACAACAATTTAATTCCACTTTCTAATCTTAACCCAATGGGGGGGGTTTTTTTTTTACGCGAATCGGAGAGTGATCGAGCGTGCATGTCTTTCCGTCATTACGTACCATGTATGCATGTCTCCGTGCCTTGTTGGTTATTACTATTGGTGAAAGTTAGAAGATCCATACCTCTATTCCTCTTACTATTCCTACTCTTTAGCTTATTCGAGAGGAGGGAGTGAGCCAGTCACATGTGTCTATCATGCATTACGGGGTGTGTATGTGTGAGTCTTTATCCGCCCTCTGGAAATTGGTATCAATAAAGATTAGTTAAAGTAATTTCAACCCTAAGGGCTTATATTATATAACCCATATTTTCCTTTTCAAAAACTTTTGTTACTCTTGATCTTTAGCGGTGAGTGTGTATCCTTTGTAAGCTTATGATAGAATACTTGCCACGATTCATGCACTTGATGCGATTTTAGTTACATGTTATTCCATAGGATTAGTTGAGTGATTTGACGTGTTTTCATCTTCTATTTCGTTGTGAAGGTGTTTAGGTGTGTACTGTTAATAAGATAAATATTGCTTTAACGGAAAATATCCTTAGGGATACATTTTTATAAACTTCTAAAGGCTACTTGAGGACAAGTAGGATTCACGCTGGGGGAATTGCTGATCACAAATAACCGTTATTTTATAGCATATTTCTCCCATGTAATTAACCCATTTTTGTATAATTTATTGCAAAAAATTGTTACTACTCGTTTATATTTGAGAATTGCAGTATTATGGAGTATTTGGTGACTATTGCAAAAGTGCGCGCATTCTTGAGCTTAAAAGAATGATATTTTTGAAGATTACTATTGGGGACAACACCATAGATGTACTCCATCAAGGAAGATAGCGTATCCGTGCCTGCACTCACCAAAGACCACAAAGAAAACTTGGATCAATACGCCGTATCCAGTGAAGACCAATACGCCATATTTGGAAGATATAGTATGTGAATATTCTGGAAGATATCAAAGTGGTCCTATCAAGAAAACCCTAATTAATGATGTATCCATACCTGGATACGCACGTATCGAAACCGACTTCATACGATATAAATAACAAAATCAAAAACGCGTTTTAAGTGTGATAAATCTATTCTTGATACAAAAACACAAAGTCGATTTTCAGACCGGAGGAACAAAGAGAGAAGGGGTGGCGTTGAGGTGGGGGGGGTCTGTGGGAGGGGTGGATTGGTGGAGTCTTGCCAAGCATTCTAATCCATAGCAGACAAACGTGTAATTTCTTATACTTTTGTAATCGTTCAGTTTTTGGTATCATTCGTTAACTTGGTTAGTTTACCTTGGCTAAAACAATTACTCTTGTATTAATTATGATGTTTGAAGGCTAATACCTTCAGGTATTAGCCATTATTATGAAGATCTGAATGTTTGGTTTTGTTTATATCTCGATTGCTTAATTTATCGTTGTATGCTTGTTTATGTTTATCAATATACTTGTTTACGTGCTTTTGTATGTGAGTGATCATTCAACTGGATCTAGTGATACGGACCAAGTAATCTAGATGCCGAGATAGCTCTCCATATAGGTTTTTATACTATTAGAATTATTAGTATCACACAATATTGTCCTTCTACAATCGTGCTAAGGATTGCTTTGGCTCTAACTAGGTTAACGGAAAATTGCCTCTGGTTTATTGAACATGTTGATAGTAAGTGATTAGTATTCAACAAATATGTTTCGATTCAATCGGTAGTTAAAACAAGTGGATATAGAGTGATAATTGCAATTAAGCAGTTAAGTGGGTAAAGTCTTATGAGCTAGGGTTGTACAAGATCACCATTGCTTTTAATCTTAAGATTGATTCTAATCAGCAAATTAAAGATGCTTTACGCAGATGCTTTAATTATGAAGAAATAATGTGTTGGTTCTTAGATGAAAGTCCCGTCTTAGTCTAAGGAGTGATATGGCCCCTCGAGTAGTAATGATTTCACTTGCAATAATAATATAATTAATAATTTAAACAAAATAATAAAATAAACAAACCAACTTCTAATCAGATTAATGATGGTAATACAGTTTCTATCATAAGGCTCGTGCCGCTCTTGGATTCTTCTGTTAATGTGCTTGTGAAGGTTAAAGTTATCACTTTTGTTGATTTTTTAGTTTGAATTGATTGTAGTAAAAATACCCCTAACCAATTACTGTTCGTGTCAGTCTCTAGGCTTGAATGAAACCCCCCCCCCCCCCCCCTTTACCTGTTAGAATTAAGATTATTAAACTAACATATGATTAGCATAGGTTTGACTTAGATTAGAATTAACTTAGATTAGATAACCAAAATATAAATAAATTGAGAGATTTAACCTCGCTTCAAGTGTTTGACACCTTACACTTACCCGTTAAAGTGTTGTTTTTGGTTAAGTCAACAAAATATAAATTTAAAACTTGAATCATAAAAATATACATCACACAACGCCACATCACCCTTTTCTAATATTTTCGTAATTCCATAGATCGATTCAAGTTTAAAATACAATTTATTTTAAAAATCTTGTTTTACCTGGCTCTGATACCAATTGTGGAAAACTAGAAGGGGGTTGAATAGTTTACCGCTTTTTAAATTAATGTATTGTTTGTTTATAAAATTTAGATTCGACTTTATGTGAACAATATAAGTAAGTAAATAAATGAAATGAAAGACAAGTGATAAGAGTTAGAAAGATCAAACCACAACACAAGGATTTATAGTGGTTCGGTAACGAAACACCTCTTCGCCTACCTCAATCCGAGCACCAAACTCGAGGTTCTTCACCATGTCAACAAAAACTCCCTTTAGGCGGAGGGGTGAAAACTCCGTACACAACTTTGTTACACAATTCTGACACTAAGGGAAAAATGTCAAGTTCTAATCTAGCTGTACCTACTAAATAACTTCTAACCACACAACTTCACACCAATTCACACCTTTGCTTTACTTCACAACTTCTTCTTTACTTAATAACTTTTCTTCGCTTCACAACTTCTCTTGACTTCACAACTTCTCTTTACTTTGTGGAAACTAGAAGGGAGGTTGAATAGTTTACAGATTCGTTTTCGTTTTAAAACATTGCTTTCAGAATACTTTTATTTGAGTAGGTATATTTAAACCAACCAACATATGAATCAACCAACAAGTAACTATCTAAACTAATGTACATAACAATCACAACAATATAAAGAGATGAGAGAAGGAACAATCAAACCAAGATACCAATATTTATAGTGGTTCGGCTACGAAGCTCTTCTTCGTCCTACTCCACTCCCCGAGTATCCTACTCAATATTTCACTATGTCAACAAGCTCCCTTCGGGGAGAAGAGAAGAAAAACGGTTTACACGTCGCTTAGTTATTTTTCAACATAAGTTATATGTGATTCATTTATTTAGCTACAACTAATCTACCACTTCACAAATGATACTACGGATCATTAGATTACACGATCAGATTTACACAATATCCGAAGCAACAAATATACAAGATAATTACAATAGAGTTTTCATACTTAAAAAGGAAATGAGGGGATACTTATACCAATTCGAACTTCAGTCGAGCACATCTATTTTCTTATATTTTTTATTTTTAGTTGTTCGGTTTTGTGTTATGTTTTTATTTTTCATTTATGGTTGGCGAATACGTGTGTTTTTCTTGCACTTTGAATGAGAGGGAAGGATGAGAAGAAGAGATTAGATCTCTTGAAACAAGATCAAGAGATGTTAGTGATCAAGATATTTAATGAGAGAAAAAAGGTTTTTAGAGAGATAAAGAAGTGTGAGAAAATTCGTGCAAAGAGGTCTGATTTTTTGCAAGGAATGAAGCAGTCATTTATTAGAGGAGGAAATCTCCAACGGTCACTGGCGGCGGTCACGGGTACCCAGATTATTAGGGGGCCCGTTCAGGCCTATAAGGGGGCCGCCAGTAGACTATGCTCTTTTTTTTGTTTTTTTGTAGGGAAGGTTGTATCTGGTATAGAAGCTTCCGTTTTGGGGGGAAATTTTGAATTTCAAAATTTATGTTTTTAATGAAACTTTTCTTTTAATTAGAAATATTTTGTATAATATTTTGTGAAATTCTGTTTGTAAAAATGTAATGGATAAAAGAAAAATATTTTCTTAATCACTAATCATGCTTAATTATTTGTTTGTTCATACCTTAAGTGATTACTAATCTTAGAAATAGAATTTTACGATTAATAATTTATAAACGTTTAATTTTATCATAAACGTTTTTACATTTTGTTATTATCATACGTTAGAGGTCGAAAAATATAAATAATGTTTTAGACATTATTTTGTATAAACAATTACCCTTTTTGATGTTACAAAATATAAACTTATTATGTCTAAATTAAAAGTACAAAATTATTAAGAGTTTTGTTCCACGTCTCCCCCTTTTTGTCGATAATCAAAACGGTATTATGATCGTCGAGTAGTTGTAGGGTAAGAAGAGAGGAAGTAGAAAGAGAAAGAAAGAAAGAAAAGAGAATAAAGAAGAAGATAAGAAAAGAATAGAGAAGAAATCGACGATATCAAGACTCCCCTTTGATGTATGCTCCCCCTCGTTCGGGGCACCAAGGGATCGATCTTACGAAAATTGTTTGCTACAAAACAAAGTTAGAGGTACAAGTGCAAGACAAATATCTTTTAAGCAACACATTAGATTTAAGTCACCCAAAAGAGAGTTGCATTCAACAATTAGAAACTCATAATAGCAAAAGCAACTAATACATTCATACACATAAAATAAAATAGAGCTAATAAGTAATTCATCCTTAAGACACATTACTTACTTCATGTGATAGTGAGACTATACGCCATAAGTCTAAATGATTCATGATTATAGAGAATGACTTTGTCACACCTCAGTCAACCGGCGGAAACACGATGCGTCGATACCATTCATAGCACAAGATAGATAATCATATATTTTATAACTACATTATAAAACTGAAAGTTTTACCAAACTTTACAAGTTAAAATTTAAACATAAGTCAAAAACCTCGTCATCTTACTCAGTCTCATTGGGGTTACATTATTTTCTCTTCTCATACCAATCATATACCTTTCGGGATTTGACACACAGAAAATGATACTCGAAAATGTCAACAATAATGTTGGTGAGCTCGTAGGTTTGACCTTAAACCCAAAAGCTGTGCCAATATTTCAACAGTAGACAATTGTGCTATATGACAGTGAATATATGCAAACAACCTTAGCATCACCGCTAATCAATAAACCATATGTCACTTACGCACCTAAAGGACCTATCTGCTCGGAGCAATAAAAAAGTAGGGCCCCTCCCACCCAGAGAGAGAGAGGGGTGTAGCTTAAGAGACAGCAAACGATGTAGGAGCAATTTATGTAGACCAATAAACCAGTTTACGGACAATCAGGAGTAGAGAATGGTATCAGCAGTAAGTAAGTAGGTAAGAGAGAATGAGGTTAGTAGGAAAGTTTTAGGAGAGTAGTATACGAGAAGTAGTATATTATTTTTAGGTAGTTAGAATAGTAGTTGCCAGAGAGGAGAAGATGAGTAGCATAGCTAATACCTTAGAAGAGAGTAGGGAAGAGGGGAGAGTAGGACCAGTTAGTAGGCTAGAGAGGTAGTAGATAGGTTAGAGCAGAGTTAGCTAGGCAGTTAGGATAAAAGAGTAAGAAGTAGAAGACCATAGGATCAGAGGAATGAGTTAGAAGAGAGGGGAAGGATAGAGTGTTAGGAGAGTTATATCTTAGTAGGCACAGAGTATGGTAGGTTTATTAGAAGTAGTAGAGAGAGTGTTAAGCCTAGAGCTATGAGCAGGGGCAGATTAGAGGAGAGGAGTGATAGAAGAGAGAGAGGACAGTTATAGTCTTTAATAGAGGGAACCACATACAAATGGGGTAGGCGTTCCCATCCGCTCCAATAACTACATAAATACTGGGTAGGCGTACCTATCCGATCCAAGCAATCATGCAAATACTTGGTTAGGGTACCCTCCGATCTAAGCATTGCAAATACTGGGTAGGAAAATCGTACCATCTGATCCAACCAATCACTTGCAACACCATAATATTCACATGCAGTTCTAAGCAATATCGTGTTCCAAAAAACCAAACCACCATTTCGAAGATCAATTCAAAACATTTCAAAAACTTTGAGTATCATTTTCCCAACGGAGAAAAATAGTAAAAGTGGGGTTACGAGAACTCACTCATAGCAGGCAATCAAAGTGACGCTACAATCTCAATAAAGTAGAGAACACAATAAATCCTACGGCAAGCACACATGTACCCGGCAACGACCTAATATATACTCACTATATTAATACTCGTACAAAGTTATCTTATTGTACAAGCTCGTCATCAAATTCAAAAAGAGGGTTCGAATAAATTTTAAAATTTTCTTCCGGAACATCCTCCTCAGGAAGTGACTCGTCATCACTAGAGGTAAAATCATTATTAGCATCGAAGAGAGGATTAGAAAAGGTCACGTAATTACCACAAAAAGGCAAATCACACTCTTTGTCATTGTCGGTCGTATCCTCGGACTCCTTTTGGATTGGGATAAGGTCCTCAACACTAGACTTTATAAATTCGTCTGATTCCTTTTCAGGAATAATGCTAAGATTCTCATCCCCCGTTATGAGAGAGTCCTCGGGCTCCATAGTCAGTAAGACGGGTGTGATTGCAATAAACGGAGGAATTTAAGAAATAACTTCATTCAAAGGAATAGTACTCTCCTTGTCATCATTGTCATCATCGTCATCTTCGTCATCATCGTAAAAATAATTGAAACATTGCGAAGGCTCGGGGGTATGAGTACTAACAGTAGTTGCCTGCTCTTGTTGACTTAACTTTTCACAAATGACTTGTAAAGCTTTATGAAGTTTCTCCTGAAGTAGCAATTCTCGGACACTCGTTTCTCTAGGAGGTAGATGATCGATGGATGTCTGTTTAGGTTGGTCAAAACCGGAAGAGTTAGAATTATAGCAAAGATTAGGCTCATATAAGTTCTGATTCCTTGGTTGACACTGAAAATTCGCATGACGACCCCCACATTTTTCACAACAAAGATATTGTTGTGGAAAACTCAGTAAATTTTGTGGATAATAATTATCACCAAAGTTTTAATTATAGCACGGTTCCTGCTCATAGACAAGCGGTAACCGTGGCGGACAATCAAAACCATAGTGAAAATTGTTCCCACATAACTCACACGAGTATGTCTCGTACTGGGGTTGTGGATGTGGGTAAGAAAAATCGGGTGTTTCATCATAAGGAATGGGATCAGGGTTACGGACAAACTTGTCTCCAAAACTCACATTGGTACAACGCCGACAATTTTCACCATTAAACGGACCTTCACACCACGAGCTACCAAAATGGTTATACGAAGACATGTCGAAGAATTAAACGGATAAGAGGATAAAGATGATAAGAATTAAATGAAATAAGAGGATAAAGGAGAATATTTTTAGATTTTTATAAAAAAATAAAAATATTTTTAGAATCGATAGTCAAAGGTGCACGGAAGCTCTTTAGAAAACGTACAAAGAAGCGGAGGAGCGGGTAAGCGCTAAGCGTTTTAAAAACCTTCTCCTTTCGGGTTGAAGTTCGTAGGATCAACCCTCCTTATACCTCTCTTATAGTTTGTTAAACTAAAGGTGAGCCGATTAAACAATTGACAACACAGTTTTATTTTATTTTTAATTTTTTTGGTATTTTAAATACTTTAGGAAAAATATTTTTGATGTTTTAATTGTATTTTTTAGTTTTATATAAAAGAAATTAAAAATAATAAAGAAATGTAAAATTTATATTCACAAAAAAACGATAACTTCATGGGGAAGGATCTTCAATGCACTAATCTTCAAACCTCAACGCGATAATCGTAACACACCTCCCCGGCAACAGCGCCAAAAACTTGATTCGATATGATTTAGTATATATATAAAATATATATATCTTACATTATATATAACAGGATAAAACAATGCCACCTCATGCAACATAAATGCCACATCATCATCAAAGAATGCCACCTCACCCAGAATTAATGCCACATCATCACCAAATAATGCCACCTCACCTTAAATCAATGCCACATCAGCTTAAATATTTGCCACCTCACCTTATTAATGCCATCTATGCAATAATATTTAGAAAATAATCCGGCTGGAATAAAAATGCCAAGTTTGGGATTCGAACATGGGTTAATTAGCACAAAGACTTATACTCAACCACTGAACCAGCTTGGTTTTTGTGATAGTAAATGCAAAACAAATACATAAAAGGCACCTCATTATATATTTTTGAATTCTAGGATACAAACTTATTTCCATGATATGAAAAATAAAACGGGCAATTAGTTCCAAAAATAACCCCCCTAAAGTTGTCATTTCTTCTCAATCTAACACAAAATCAAGATTATTTCAAATTTGAAACCAGAGCATTAAATCAGGCGATTGAAACTGGAAACTTTGACCAAGAAATTATTATACCAATAAAACCTTATAGATCACATAGCACATAATGTCAATCTCACACACAAAATCAATCAAATAAGAGGTTTTACTGGGATTAACAAATTCAATTTCAGGTCATTTATTATCTTTAATTTTCATTCGAATTTAATCAGAATTATGATAATGAATATCATTTTTTTGGTAAAGAGGATAATGAATATCTTTGATGTTTGATAAATTAGAGAATCCTTTTGTATCCATTTACGGATTTATTTCAAAAGGTATGTTTTGTATTAATTAATTTTTTTTACTTATGCTTTATGTAGATTTGATAATTTTGATTCCTTTATTACATGTTTACTAGGCATATGATTTGCAGGCCGAACGGAACATGTTTGATGAAATGTCAAAGAGAAAGGTATTTTAAGGCTTTTTATTTGGGTTTTCAGTTTTTTTTATTTTGATTAGGGTTTGAGCAACTTTGGATTTTAATTGGGTACATAAACCATATTTTGCATTAACATCATCCTGTAACATTACTACACTTTTGAATATTAATTATAGTTTTGAGCCATTTTGGGGGTTTAATGCACATCAAAAATATGATGAGATTCCTCCTATTGAGGCGATTATCTTACATTATATATAACAGGATAAAACAATGCCACCTCATGCAACATAAATGCCACATCATCATCAAAGAATGCCACCTCACCCAGAATTAATGCCACATCATCACCAAATAATGCCACCTCACCTTAAATCAATGCCACATCAGCTTAAATATTTGCCACCTCACCTTATTAATGCCATCTATGCAATAATATTTAGAAAATAATCCGGCTGGAATAAAAATGCCAAGTTTGGGATTCGAACATGGGTTAATTAGCACAAAGACTTATACTCAACCACTGAACCAGCTTGGTTTTTGTGATAGTAAATGCAAAACAAATACATAAAAGGCACCTCATTATATATTTTTGAATTCTAGGATACAAACTTATTTCCATGATATGAAAAATAAAACGGGCAATTAGTTCCAAAAATAACCCCCCTAAAGTTGTCATTTCTTCTCAATCTAACACAAAATCAAGATTATTTCAAATTTGAAACCAGAGCATTAAATCAGGCGATTGAAACTGGAAACTTTGACCAAGAAATTATTATACCAATAAAACCTTATAGATCACATAGCACATAATGTCAATCTCACACACAAAATCAATCAAATAAGAGGTTTTACTGGGATTAACAAATTCAATTTCAGGTCATTTTTTATCTTTAATTTTCATTCGAATTTAATCAGAATTATGATAATGAATATCATTTTTTTGGTAAAGAGGATAATGAATATCTTTGATGTTTGATAAATTAGAGAATCCTTTTGTATCCATTTACGGATTTATTTCAAAAGGTATGTTTTGTATTAATTAATTTTTTTTACTTATGCTTTAGATAAGAGGTTTACTTATGTGAATTATAAGGTATGACAGATTATGAATGTTAAAATTGGAGCCTAAATGTCCTTTTTCTATTTTGTGTAGTTTCTATAGATGCCAATTTGACCCAAAAACATGTAGGGAGATGACTCAGTTTGAATGGAAGCTATTGTATTTCTGTTCATGGTATGTTTGTTGTTCATCCGTTGCTTTTTTTACTCAATTGAAACTTCTGAAGAAAGGTGTAAATAATTTTATGAATACAAAGGTACATACTGTAACATCTAAAGTAGAACGACGAAACAAAGCTAGATTTCGCGCCTACGCAAGAAAATAACTCTAACCCACCAAAAAGGTTGGTTGCCAATACTATTAAGTAGTTTACGTAATTCATGTATCAAGGCTGTTTTTCTTCACATATGTGGTTTATGGTAAGAAATTTGGCAGGCATGGGCGGCGTGTTGCCAATTTGGGATGACATACTATATAACTTATGCATATTCTAATTTTCAAGGGATATGATGTTACTAAATAATCGATCGGTTTTTTCACTTTCTCAGCAAGAGCATCCCTTTCTGATGACTTTTTCACTATCCGATAAAGATGAGGTACGTGCCTTATGTTTACAGGCTTCTATTAATAATGCTTACTCATGACCTAGAACTACTTATTCACTCGGTTAACTCGAAATAAACAGATTGGTACTTGCTTATTGTTAACAGATTGGTAGTTGCTAAGGCAAAGACTGTTGCCAAGCCGGTCTACTACTACGCCGAAAGAAGCTGCTGTGAGATCCAAGGCTAAGGCAAAGAATGCAACAAATCTTTATAATCCGCTCTTCTGATATACATTAGTTACACAAGCATCAAAACCCACAAATGTAACTCAGCCATTTTCTATATCCATCAGCAGGTAAATCTACACTTTAAATTGACTTGTAGCCAAATGAAGAATATGGATATACTTCTTTAGAGGGTCTTCTGAGAATCAGTCACACTCTTTCATAGGGTGTTGTTTGATTGTTTAATGCATTCATCTGCTTTTTCTGATGGTATTCTTTTATATCTTCTTTTGAGTTGTTAATACATTTATTTGAGCTTAATGATGATTTCTTTTATTCTAATTAATTCGTGAATGGATTTATCAAACTTACTACTAATTAGCTCACCATTTATTATAATGGTGTAAAATTGTGAAATTGGAACTCTTTTAACCAAGTATAATGACTAATCAAGGGTGTTTCGGTTTTACTGTTATTTCTAATTTTAAGACCGTTTGAGATTGCGTATGTAAGTGCTTACCTACTTATCAGGAAACATCTACCGATTCTAATAAATTAATTTGCTGGTGATAATATATGTGATTTCGAAACGTTTGTTGCGTGACACCATTATGGTGGCATAAAAAGTAATTTCCATTATCACTATTAAAAGGGGTGTTTGGACATAGACCTGAAATGGTATGGAACACGAATCATTGGCTAAGCGGTTGAATGATTGGTTTATTTTTAAAGTAATAGTATTTCCATGTCTTCTTTTTTTGACAGTTTTTACTACACTCCTACATGTGTCATGAGTTTTTGAATCTCTATTTTTTAACAAGAGATGTATACACACATGCACAAGGAATGTTTGAAAGTAACATGTAGTCACAGTTGCTTTCTGTCATTGAGTCTGCAATTAAAGAATCAAATATCACTCAAAATATTTTTGAAGCTAAATTTGTGAATATGCTAATCTTTAATCCCTATATAGGTTCCACAACAACTTCTTTTGAGAACTGAATGAATGGTATTTATCCGTTAAGCCTCATTTGAGAACTGAATGGTATTTATCGAGTAATTTAGGTTTTTTATTTTATCTGAGAATGGTTCCAGAACAAAGTAAAGAATGTGCACTAAAAGGTTATCGTGAAACTTCTTGATATAGCTACAAGATCTGATTATAAGTCCACATGATTTATCCATGTCTGCAATTCTTTAATCCCTATATAGGTTCCACAACAACTTCTTTTTGCACCTGTGTTGCGTGATTCTATAACAATGATGTTAATCACCCAAACTAAAGTGGTAAGAGGTTAATAACCATTTTCTGGAATCTATGTCATACTTACTCTTTTTACTCTATTATTAAGTAATTTTACTAAGAATATTACATTATTATAGGTGGTTTACAAAATGTTATTTTCCTATTTTGTGGTAAAGGTATTGTCTACTTTTGTGGTAAGGTATTGGATTCAGCTCAATCATGCTCATTGGATCTAAGCAAGTTTTATATCTCTCTCTTCTCAATCAAACCCTCCAGGAGTCAATAACTATTTCTTTCATATATTTTAATTCTTCTACTGTTCTTTTCTGTATAGCATGTTTATATCACCTCTGTTTAGAGCTTATCATGACAATTCGATATGATCATTATGAAGCGATAATCTATTTTTATTTATAGAAAACAGATCTCTCTATAAAACATTATGCAAACATGATTGATCATGTTTATCAGTTTATATTGCGTGAGTGGAAACAAATTACAGTGCGGCCCAATGATTTTTATTCAAAAGAAACACAGTTACTTCTATATCAATTATAACTAACTTTGTCGATTGATCGAACATTATTACTCATGCTTGACTTCATCTTATAAGGGATTTAATAATCCTTTATTTAGGTCGTTGCTCTACAATATGCGCCGTCGATAATCAAATGGATTCCACACATCCCTACAAAGTCTTTGTTGTCATATCCATAACGGGATGCAATTATGGGATAATGTTTTCTACAGTACTCTTATCCTGGTTCTTTCTCCATATGATTAGGCAGATAATCAAGTGGTGCAGTAGCAACACCACCACCAGAAAACACCCTTTAAAGCAACACCTTGTGTAATGTTTCATGTATTTTGCATAAAAAACCAAAGTGTGAAAAGAGAGCATAAATGGTTGATATTTTTTACATGCTTATGACTGTAGAAGATTTAAAGAATAACTATTGAAGGCTCACGTTTACAAGCTGCTATCTAACGAGCGACTGCCTATCAGTAGAATAAAGTTCTCGGAGGCGTTCTATTGCATATGTAGTTAGCGCATGATTACATAAAACTCTCTATATTCATATAGGCGAGCACAAGTGATCTATATATCACAGCTTCAAAGAGTTCTTTCACTTTCTGTACACAGGGTCTTTGTGCGCCTCGCGACAGCTTGGACGGAACCTTTTATTATAATCTTGCGCTACTAATTATAGTTTTTAGGATGCAAGAACACTACTATAAATATTGTTCAAAATAAGAAAGTTTGTTGTTTATGTTTTTCCTTTCTTAAAATAGGGTATCTCGACATATTTTCATCACAATGTTTTGAAGGGGGCCAATAATCGGTACACGTAACGTGAATTATTCCATTGAACGTATACAATTTGAATAATAATTGATCGACAAGACCTTTCCTATATATTCCCAAGCTCATGTGTTTGACAAATGGCAAAAACTCGGGAACACGATGTCAGATACCATGCTAACAATCACTAAATGTTCTCTCAGTGGCAGAGGTGGCCTTATGTGTACGAAAAAGCAAGTCTATCAATTTGTGCAAGTATCATTTTAACGCTTTCCCCAAGACTAGCATTTTGTACTAAAATACAGTATTGAGTGTAGATATATGTCTCATAGCAAGTTTCGCATTTGAAATTGTACGTGGCTCTCTATATCTCAGTGATCCTAAAATATAAGGAGATTATTGAAGCAACAATATCGGTCACCATAGGCAGATAGAAACCAGATAATGGATGCCATTAAAACCAGAATGTGAAAGTCTCATTAGCGGAATAGAGAAGTGTTTGTGTTCATACAAATTATTTTAGTTTAGAAAAGTTGCACAAAAAATGATGTTCTAACATAAGCGGTCATAATAATAGAAGAAGTTAGATCTCACTTAGACACACTACTGGTGTAGCGTCAATAAAGACATTAGTACAGAAAACGATCCCCCATTAGTCATCCTAATTTATTAGTTCTTCTGCTCAAAAAACAAAAAAAAAGATCAGTCTCACCTAATATATTGTCACTACAGGAAAGATAGTTTACTACCAAAGAATCCACAACGTAGTCTGAATATAAAATCTGGTACTACATATCTCAGCTACAAACACACGAAGATCAGACACAAACAGCATGGAGAGTCACGAGACCAGAGATTTTTAGTCAGCCGTCTTAAGAGCTTCTTTTGCGCGCAAATAGCGAATCTATACATAGTAAATACGAAAGGAATCAATTTGACGTCTATAATGCTCGACAATCTCTGCCAGTGCTTCAAGAGGCTACACAAGATTTGCTTAAAAAGCGAATGTTTAAAACGGCTTAGAACTAGAATAGCTAAAAAAGGAAAGAGAGCTCAAATGGACATAACGTTGTCTTCAGATGTTTTAATTTCTCTACGTAACAAACAACAGCTTTACACATAGTCTCTTTCTTTACATATGCAGGTTAATGTTGAATATCAATATCTATTTCGTGTAATGGTACTGTGATGCGTGTCATTAAACCTAAAATAAAACATGCAATAGTGTGATAAATATTATGTGCCGAGGAAGTTTTCTTTTTAACCACTGATCACTCGTTTTAACAGGATCGTATATCACATTTTGTTCCACTTTTTGCGATAAAGCTTAATCCAATATGCTTATAGCCCTGTATCGTTAACTATTTGTGTGATACATTGAAAATCTGTGTGTTAAGATGAGTAGTTATCTTACATTAATATTTCAGGTTTTTTGTAATTGGTGATGTAGTTTTTTACTGCAGGTAATGTAATCTCTTCTGATGTCAATGGATAATAGGTGTAAATCTTTAGTGTTGTGACATGTGAAGTAAAAACAATTTAGAGTACCTATAAACAGACAATAACACAAACCACACTGTTCTGCTAGAGAATTGTGGCTACCCAAACTCTATTTTATAAGCTGATAGCTGTATGCAGTGGACAATCTATGAAACAAACATAGGAAACATTATGTTAGATACATTAGGTCCCTATTATGTAGAATACAACATTTTTACTTAGGACATGATGAAGAAAACAATTATTGGTTACGCAATATCACGAAAAGGTTGGTTTTTTATTATGCATATGCTGTTTTTGGCGATGATGCTAGCAATGAAATGACTCGCTCACTGAGTATAAAGAAAGAGAAATTATATGGTATGCTCTTCTTTTTTATGCCTAACAGATTATAAGATAGAGAGATTTTTGCTATTAACTTTCAATAATTTACAACACTGTGTAACAATAAGATCAATATCTAAAAAAAAGTAATGGTCCAGTCCATACCCCAACTCAGTAACAAGCTGCGTGTAGAACTCCAAAAAGCATGTAACCTCCCAAACAAGCTTACTGAGAAATTTAGACTACTATGGCACTTGAACACTGTTTTATTGTATCGATATAGACTCGGAATTAAATACAACTACAGTCTTTTCTGCATGGTAACGGGTTTAACCTTTTTTTACTGCTGTGGGTTATAATGTTCAAATACTACTCATGTGGATCAATACGGACTAAAGAGTTTGTATATTGCATAAATCTGTAACTCCATTATGGTAGACAAGACTTCTTTGACCCACGAATTTTTTTTGTTTTCACTTGACACCCCGTTTTTGTAATTAGTAAAAAAAAATCGCCCATTAACTATTAGAAAAGGTACGTAACCAAAATGCGACCCATTCCTAAAAAGAGTTTACAGGCACACATTCATCCAGTATGTTGAATTATTCATTCATGATATACTTAATATTATGCATTTCAAACGACCATATATGGGTTACTTATTCCTGAAACACCTACCCAGATTTGCTTCACAAACACCCTATATACTTCCGTATTCTTCTCCAAGAGAGAGCCATTCTTTCACCACTACGCAGAGTTGAATGTTCTGATAAGTCAGATACACTAAATTTAAATGAACAATGTACACAAAAAAGACAATTCCGTAATAACCTTATACATGCATCAGCATTTCGCCACCATAGTTTACAAACTCAAAAATAGTAATGACCGTTATGTGCTTGCTATCGATCCAACATTCAGACATCAAAGGAGGCCCGGACTTATGTAACGGGAACTAGCTTCAAGAACTAAGAATGGGACAACAAATATTCATTGAACAGCTACAAGACAACATATGCTAATTGGTAAGAGTGTGGGTACTATTTGCGCATCATAACCGTCGTAGTCCATTAGCCCTGACATGCACAATAAATCGTTGGTCGTTTAAACAAAACACAGACGACAGTTCCTGTTTCAGTACACTTTGCTATACCCGGTCACACGAAAGACTACTTCAATAAAAGTCCAGCCACAGAAACGTATACTCTCTAAGGTAGGTTGTTTCTTCAAGACTCGTCTTTTTATTCTGTCAACTCTATTGTCGCTAGTAATCAGGGTACAAAAACCATGAAGCACGGTTTGAAGTTTTTATGTTGTGATACAGACGAGGTTATTAAATGACATTTCGATACCCAGCCCAACATTGTGTATAAAGGAAGCTTTATATGAATTTGTCTCTCAGGTACATTATAACTTCGTCAACATGCGGATAAGTATTATCTTTAAGTTTTTTTCTCCTACAACTCAGGATAAATCATTTCATGCGTCATTTTGAATTCCGTACTCACGTCTATTATAACTTCTAAACTTTGTTCGCAAATTTCATTACTAACGTTCCTGTCAACACTCATTCTAGCCAATGGATACTCTCACTAAGGCATACCCGCGCCATCGGCGGGGTTTTTTACAACTACAGTATATAGTATAAATCTATTATATATATATATAATATATATATATATATATTTATATATATATATATATATTCTAAAAGACCAAATAAGTAATAGTATAGAGACTATCCCGTTTGATATAAAAAAATTGCTTGAGGACAAACAATATTTTTATATCCTGGATGTCGTATCCCGACGAAGCGTGAATTTGAAAACCTTGTTTCGGTTCGTGATCGCGTGCTTGAATATTCAATATTTTAGATTTTGGATTCTAAATCTAAAAACGCAAAGGGAAAGCACATAAAGGCGCGCTAAACTAGAAATAAATGCAACTTAAAATTCTAACGACATTTAAATCAATTAAAAACTAATTAAAAACTAAAATAAACCAACTAATTAACTAAAAATGACAAATTAAAACTCTAAAATCCTAAAATGCAAATTTCTAAACTAAAAAGTATTAAACTATTTTATAAAACACAAAAATTATTTTTTGAATTTTTTAACTATTTAAAACTATTTTTTTTAACTAAATAATACTAAAAATTAAATTAAAAATATTAAACTAAATCCTCAAATTTTGAGAAAATTTATAAAAATACTAGATACTATTCCTAAGGTTTATAAAGAAAAACAGGACAATATGCTAAAAATCAAATAAGCCGAATAAGCTAAAACCTAAAATGCACATATTAATAAAATGAAACCAATGAATAAATGAAAAAGACCCCAGGGCAGATGGTAAAGCGTGTGTGATGTGTAAGGGAGGTCACAGGTTCGAGTCCTATGACCTACCTTATTGCATAAAAACATTTTTTTTCTTTTTGAAAAAGCTAAAGTATTAGTAAAAATAAGCACTTTTAATAAAGGGACTTTTTACCAGACTTCTTAATAAGCTAGAATAAGCATAAAAGAAAGTGGAAGATTGCTTTTTTTAAAACTTAGATTAGAACTTGGAAATTTAGCTAATACTAATGGATTAAATAAGCACCTATAAGACTAATAAGATGAAAACAGATTAATACTAAAACCTAATAAGCACTAATGACTAAAAATAAGCAACTATAATAAGCTGAAAAGCACCTAAAGCTACTAAGACAGTTTGACTCAAATTAAGACATAAAGGACTATTTGACCACTTTTTAAGCTAAAATTAAGACAAATTAAGCACTGAAGATAAGCTAAAAGCTCAAAACAGATTGAGATTAATAACCAAAGAACACATAGAAGCTAGAAATAAGAAAATTAGACAAGTTAATAAGCTAGAAAATACTTGTGAATATGGATGATTAAACTACTATTTTTGGATTTTTTGGCTTTTTTAAAGAAAAATGACTCTTTGATTCTTAAATTTAAGACTCAAAAACACTTTTAAAAACTGAAAAGCTTAAAACAGATCTAAAATAGACTACAATAAACTAATTTAAATCACCATTAACCAAAGAAAAGCTAGATTCTAATCACATTTGACCTGCACATCAGACCATTATGCTTAAACTAAATACTATCCTACTTGACTATTTTTGATCCAAAACTCACAAAGTTAATCCAAAGTACTTATGACTCAAAAACAGATGTGCAATGATGCATTAGTAACCAAATTCGAGCATTAAAACACGCCTAAAGAAGATTCACACAAATAAGCAGTTTGAACATTTTTTAAACTAGCAGACTTGAACATTTGATAAATCAATATGGAAAACTTAACAACACTAGTTTTAATCTCATGAAAACTAGTATCTAGACTAAATAAGAGCTTATTAAAACTGATTTGAGTATCAAAACATTTTACACACTATTTTTCCATATTAAACTTTCTTAACCCAAACACTCCTTTAAAACTTAGAAAACTTATTTTAAACTAAAAACTAGACATATTAAGCTACTACTAGACAGAATAAGCACAAAAGCAACAATGATAAGCATAAAATAAGCAGATGAGTAATGTAACAGATCTTAAGCTAAAAAGAGTAAAGGAACATGTACCTTGATCCCAGCTCAAACAGGGATCAAAATTGCTCAACGGAGCTTAAATCTACAAGCTAGCTTAAAGTATAAGCTCTGAATAAGCCCTATAAGCCCGTCCAGATCTGGCTTATCTTCTAAATGGCTTATTCAAGTTATTTTGGTAAATTTGAGTAAACCAGCTTATGCAATTAAGCTTTAAGAAAAGCTTAACTACATAAGCAACAGCTAGAAAGGTAATTTGAGCTTATTTAGAACTGATTAAGTAATTTCCAAACACATTTTGAGTAACAAGTATAAGAGTAAACAAGATTTAAAGATACATTTTAAGCTGAATAAGAGATTTTATTAATAATAAAATGATTACAAAGCTGTTTGAAATTAAAATACAATAAGCAAAATAAGTTGTAAATAAGCTGAAATTAAACCTACACTACTCCTAAACCACACTACACTAGATAAGATACATTGTGTGATATTCGTGGGTATTTATATGTTGGAAGTGAAGCTTCTAGGTCTTTAGGAGCTTCCCCATCTTCAATCCTTAGCCCTTGATCAAAATCCATCTTCAAATCCCATCTTTTTAAGTGTTGGATCACGTACACGTCCTTTCCACCAATCAAATGAAAAGGGATTGCCAGCGTGGCTTAATAAGTGTCAGACGTGTCAGAGAATGTCAGGCTTTGATCTTCTAGAAGGATTCGTGTGGGTGATTGATTTTACCCTATGTAACTTGTACTATTTGTAAAAAAGGGAGAAGGGGATGAATGAATAGTAACTTTGACCCATTCGTTTACTAATTTGACTTTGGACCCGGATCTTGATTTTGGCTTGGGCTTTATCTTATTAATTGGGCCTGGATTGGATATTAGGATAATAATTAGACTAGGCTTATAATTTGGACTATGAATATTATTTGATTATTAATAGGCTGACCCGCCCCAATAAATGGGTACAAGTTGGCCCATTAAAAATGAATAGGCTCTCGGCTTCGTTTTCCCATGCTCTTCCAGTCCCGTGCTCAGTTTTGTCCAATTTGGCTTCGTTTTTGTCCATTTTTGATATAATTGTTACCTACGCAGTACAATTAACAAAACAAAAGAATACAATGTATTTTCCATTTGTTTTTGGTCATTTAAGCTTGTTTTTATAAAGAAAAGTGATATGTGATTAAACACATATCGGGCTGATTTAGACAAAAATTTGTTGAGGCTTGCCAGCTTCCTATTTAGTCTTTGCACACCTTCAAACACTTTGGAGATGGCAGACTGAGGACCGCTTCTACCTTATACGGACATTCCTTTAATCCGTCAGGATTCACTTTATACCCCATAAATGCGCCTTCTCTCATCCTAAAGGTTTATTTTTTAGGATTTAACTTCATGTTTATCTATCTGAGGGTTTTGAATGTTTCCTCAATATCTCTGATTACTTCTTGTTCCGTGCGACTTTTAATGACTAGGTCGTCCACATATACTTCCAAGTTTCGGCCAATTTGCTTTTGGAAGGCTTTATCCACCAGACGTTGATAGGTTGCTCCAATATTTTTTAATCTGAACGGCATTTTTGAGTAGCAGAATATCCCTTGGCTTGTGATGAATGTTGTTTTTCCTCATCTTCTTTTGCCATTTTTATTTAATGGTATCCTTTGTATGCACCCAGGAAACATTTGAAAGGATACCCACAAAGGGACTCTACCTAACAATATATTTTCGGTAGCGGATAGCCATCTTTGGGGCATGCTTTGTTCAAGACCTTAAAATCCACACACATTCTCCAGCTGCCGTCATGCTTTTTCACCATCACCGAGTTTGATAGCCAACTGTGATAATGGACTTCTTTCATGATGTTAGCGTTCACCAGCTTTTCTACTTCTTCGTAGATTGCCTTATTCCTCTCAAGTGCTTGCCTCCTTTTCTTTTGTCTAACGGGTAGACATCCTTCACAAATATTTAGCATGTGCTCTGCTATGTGACGCGAAACTCCAGTCATATTCGCTGGCTTCCAAGCAAATATATCAAGGTTGCGACTTAGCAAACCGCACAGCTCCTTCTGCCCATCTTCTGTTAAGGTAGAGCCTATTGCTATAGTTTGTTTCAGATATTCTGGGTGAATTGCTACCTGAATCTTTTCTTCTGTGACTTGGTCGATTATGGGTTGTTGTGTTCCAGGTCCTGAGACTATTATGCACTCTAGTGGAATAATCCTGCTGCTCCGTAATGTGATCGTTCCGCCTGTCACTGGGAATTTTCGCATTCCGTGAGCTGTAGACGGAACTGCCTGGATTCTCCTTACTCCTGGCCTTTCTATGATTCTGTTGTATGGAGATGGTGACCTTACAACCATGAAATTCATCCATGCGAAAGTTGAGTGTTCCTCATCGCCTATCTTTACTAGCAGCGATATTTGCCCTAGCAGCCATATTATTTCTTCACTAAACCCAACTAGTGGTGTGGCTGCGGGGACCATATGGCTTTTGACCTATGGGTGGAATCTATTAAAGCAGTGTTCATACATGATTTCTAAAGAGGCCCCCCTGTCCACATACATGCGGTGGATGAAATATCCCCCATCTCAGCTTCAATAATCATGGGACCCTCCATCCTATATTCCTCCCCTAGGGGTGGGAATGAGATCACTGTCTTCAGAGAGAAGGTTTGGGTAATCCTTTGTTTGGCTACCCTCTGTTATGGTTGTATCATCAGGATTGCCAGTGGCTTGTCATTTCCTGATGCTTTCCCTTTTTTGCTGCCTTTGCCTGGTCTTTCCCATTGCTTTGCTTTAGTTCTTTAATTAAATGTAACAGCTTTCCTGTTTTAAGCATTTCCTAAATTTGCCTCTTTATGTGCATGCACTCATTGGTGGTATGTCCTACTTCCCCATGGAACTCACAGAATTTGCTAGCGTTCCTTTTTTCTACCGGGGTTGTCATTGGCGGAGGAGGTTTGAACTTTACTTTGTCTAAAGCCAAAAAAAATTTGGTGTTTTTGTGAGGAGAGTGAACCTATCATGCTTTCGCTCCGACCTTTGTTGGTTCCGGAAGCCTCCATTCTTAAAGTTTTGCTTCTGTCCAGCTTCTTGCTATTTCCACGACGGAAATGACTTCTTCCGTTCGCGATTAGAGGCCGCCACCTCACCTTTGAGGAATGCTATGGTCACCCTCATCATTTTATCTACTGACTTTGAAATTTTATCATGCAGTCGTTTGATTAGTTCGGGGTTGTTAATTTCGTGCATAAATCCTGAGATTTTCATGCATTCTGGAGCTCCCTCCACATCCCTGCATTTGAGCTTGTACCTACGCACAAACTCTTCCGTGGATTCCCTATTTCTCTGCTTGATGTTGTGAATTTTGACCAGATCTTTGATGCATTTTTTGTGCTGGAGGTAGTTCTCTAGGAATGCTTTCTTTAAGTCATCATAACTATCAATGGATTCCTAGGGAAGGTCATCAAACCACACTTTTGTGTTTCCAGTGAGTGTGGAATTGAACACATGACACCACGTTGGCATTGCCCATTGTTCCGTCTTTGCGGCCGCTTGGAAGATTTTTAGGTGATCTTCTGGGTCTTCACTCTTGTCATATGTCTTGATGTGACTAGGCATTCAGGTTTTTGGAAAATTAAAGTAACGGATCCGGGGTGTGAAAGGATTCGTTTCCTCACATACCCATGGTTGGGACAAATCCTCCTCCTTAATACTTGACTTTTGCCTTTTTGATTTCGACTTCCAATGTCCTCCTGCGCTACCTTCACTTTCTGACAGCGCTTTCGTCCTTCGTGAGGATGCTCTATTGTTATGATGTTTTTCAGAAGAAAATTCTGTTTCTCTTGAGCGAGAACTCTGGTAACAGCTTTCAGTACCTAAGCGACTGATGTGGTATGACCAACGCCTTGAGTCGTTTGAGTGTGCGGACATACTCTTCCCATTATCTCCTAGCCTGAGGAATGCACCCTTCTCTAGTCTTTTGAACACCATTTTCCTTTTCAAAACTCTTTTCTTTGGGGGTTCGGATCGGCCGCGCCTTGGCTCAGGGCTTCTGGACGTGCTACGGATACGTCTAGATCCGAGCATTTTTCTAAGGTCCCTTTTCCTGCTCGTTGTCCCTGACTCAGAGTGTTGTGAGGCCTCCTCAAAGTTAAGACGTGCTTTTACGGTCTTAAGCTTTTCTTGTTATACCTTCTCTTGGTGTACCTTTTCGGCTATGATTGGCAAAAGCTGATGGTAGTTTTTGTCGCAGTACTCTCGCAGGGCTGCATCGGAAGCATGCCTACTGATGACATCAAATAACGTCTATTTTGTAGCATCATTCATCCCATGTTATTAACCCATTTTGTATAATTATTGCAAAAAATTGTTACTTAATCGTTTATATTTGAGAATTGCAGTAATTACGGAGTAGTAGGTGAATTTTAGCAAAAGGTGCGCATTTTGGATCTTAAATGAAGATATTTTAAAGATTACTATTCTGAAGACCAATACGCCATATCCAGCAAGGAAGATACCGCGTATCCGTGCCTGCACTCACCAAATACCACAAAGGAAAGAAGATCAATACGCCGTATCCAGAAGAAGTCAATACGCCGTATTGGAAATATAGTATGTGAATATTCTGGAAGATATCAAACGTGGTCCCAACTCCAAGAAACTCCAATACGCCGATACGCCGTATCAAACCGACTTCCAGACCCTATAAATACAAAACTCAAAAACGAGTTTTAAGTGTGCTAAATCATATTCTCGATACCTAAACCATAAATGTCGATTTTCAAAAGAGAAAAAGAGCAGAAGAGGTCTTGAAACGCATTCCAATCCGTAGAAGACAACGTGTTATTTCTTATACTTTTGTATTCGTTCGGTTTTTGGTATCATTCGTTAACTCGGTTTGTTTACCTTGGCTAAAACAATTACTCTTTTATTAATTATGATGTTTGAAGGCCAATACCTTCGGGTAGTAGCCGTTATTATGAATATCTGAATGTTTGGTTTTGTTTATATCTTGATTGCTTAATTTATCGTTGCATGCTTGTTTATGATTATCAATTCATACTTGTTTACGTGCTTTTGTATGCGACCTATCATTCAACTGGATCTAGTGATACGGACCAAGTAATCGTTAGCCTTAAAATATGGTGACAAACACAGAATTACATTAGTTTATTTATAGCGTGACACATAGGGACTAATAATGAC
>BQNB010096998.1:0-22359 GCA_026074375.1 Tanacetum coccineum | reverse complement strand
TAAAGGTCATTTTTCCTAATTCCTTTTCCTAAGGTTATGCCGTTTTTAATTATTTTGCTACCGGTTTCACTAAATAGTACATAACTTTTTATCGCAAATTTGACCTATGCTAAGAAGATTAAAACTAATATTTTCTACTTGACTAACATTATTGATGGTGAGAGAGTTATGCAAAATTGTACCTTTGCCGATGATCTTGCTTTTAGTGTTACTACCAAACAACACGTTACCTCCATCAAAAGGTTTATATGGTGAGAAGATATCTTTGTTTCCCGTCATATGCCTAGTACAACCGCTATCTTGGATACATTCATCCGGGTCAAGTTTCACCTTTTGACGTACCTAGATACATAAAGCAACTCAAGCATTTGGTCCTCAATATCTCATGGGTCCGTTAGTGTTATACATACCGTTTGGTTGTCCCATGTATGGAAATGGAGGAAAAGGACACCATTGATTATACATAGGAGGTTGTAATTGTTGTTCATGTTGTGTTTCATAGTCCAATTTACTTGGCGATAATCACTTTTGGGGTATAGGCTACTAGGTCTCCTATGGGTCATTTTATGAGGCATTTGGATTTTACTTTTTCCATGTCCTTGACCAAGTTTTAGAATTGGTGGTAGTTTGTTACCTTTTGGTGCACCTAAAATAGACTTTTTGGTAATTAGAACGGAGTCATTTTGTTTAACTATGTTGGTTTCCAATTCTTTTCCTTTTTCTGCACTGTCATCAGACAACCGGTGCTGTTCGTTTGAACTGGCCGGTGCTATTGATGAATGGCACCGGCAAGCCGGTTCTACAGAGAGCTTTTTAAGTTGATCTCCTAGATTTTTGATTTTAGTGTTTCTAGGGGAAGCTATAGTTTCTGTGTATCCTAATCCATACTTGTCTTTTGACGGTTTTTGCATTTTGACCATTTTTTGTAAAGATGAACTACTATTCTCAAAACTAGCTAGTTTTAGTCTTAGAGAGTTAACTTCTAATCTAAGTTCATTACAAGCATCACAATGGCTACTAGTTTCGTTACCTTTTTCTAACACATCTAGCTTGGTTTTAAGTTTGTTAATGGTCTTATTGAGCAATCCATTTTTAGTCTTTAGATGTTTGTTTTTATTGATAATTCTAAGACTAATTTGGCCAAGTTTATCATACTCATTTTCCCTAGATTTGTTATCTAAAGATGAGCTACTATAGTAAGGATCATCGGATAATACCTCGTTTGAGTGAGCCATGAGACAAATCTCTTCTTTCTTTGAGTCATCTCCACTATCGCTCCAACTTCCGACAACGAATGCCTTTTGATCACCGGAAAAGTTTTTGGGGCAATCACTAATGAAGTGATTTGGATCACCACACTTGAAGCATCTTCGTTCTTCCTTTTTATCTTCCTTGATTTTTCGGAAGTTCTTTTTGTCGTCATAGGGTTGTCGGACAAACTTGCCTCTTCTTCTAAAGAATTTCTTGAAATCCCTTACGGCCATTGCATATTCCTCATCATTGCTATCCGAGGAAGATGTATCATCATCACTCAAGACTTGTCTTGCTTTGAGTGCGAGAGACTTGTACTTTTCTTTCTTGTTCTTTGCAATCTCCAAGTCCTTTTCAAGAACTATTTCATAGACTTTGAGGTTGCCAACAAGTTCGTCTAGAGATAGCTTTGACAAGTCTTTGGATTCCTCTATCGCCGTTACCTTTGGTCGCCATTTTGATGGAAGAGCCCTCAAGAATTTCCTAACATGGTTACGACTTGAAAAAGATTCATCAAGTGCTTTAAGAGAAGTAATAATGGTATTAAATCTAGAAAAGGCACAATCAATGGTTTCATCATCGGTAATCGTAAACTCCTCATATTTTTGAACAAAAAGATCTATTTTATTATCTTTAACTTGTTTGTTACCTTGATGAGTAGTTATTAAAGAATCCCAAATATTTTGAGCCGTGTCACACATGAAAATTCTTTCATATTCCTTTTTAGGTAAAGCATTGTATAAAACCATTTTAGCTTCATCATTTTTGGAAAGCATTTTCTTTTGATTTTCATCAAGTTTTTCATATGGTGTAACAACATCCTTGCCATCCTTGTCTTTGATGGTAGGTTTGTAGTTACCATGAGCTATGATATACCAAAGATCAATATCCTTAGACTTCACGTAAGTTTCAAAACGGTTTTTCCAATATATAAAACAATTTGCCTCGAAGAGAGGTGGTCGTTGCATAGATTGACCTTCTTTGTAGTTTTCCGAATCCATAATCGTTTAAAGATTTAAAATACAATTTATTTTAAAACTTTGATAACCTAGCTCTTGATGCCAATTGTGGAAAACTAGAAGGGGGGGTTGAATAGTTTTTCCAAGATTTTTCGATCTTTTTAGATTTGTTTAACACTTTTGAAACTTTTTGTGAAGTGATCTAGATATTGATGTTTGACAATTAAGTCTTTACTTGTTGTCACAGTGTGTGAGAAACAAGCACATTATGGATAAGTGTCCTAACGAGACTTTTGGATGATCTCAAGTCTCAGACTTAATAGTGCATTTTTGCTTAGTGTCATAGGTTGGAGCGGACTGCCACCTTTTCAATATCGACTAACTCGGAGTGAGAGAGACGATAGAATTGTATTGATCTCTGTGAGAAATGAAACAAGAATCCTTTGAGGGATCTTGAGTAGCTAGGGAGGGTTGTGCAGCGTATCACTGGGTCCATGATACTTGTCTTCAATGTCAGCAATCAACCATGTGATTCTGACAGCATATGTATTGACCCGGTTTCTGCCTAATGTTTAAGGAGGGCTGCTTTCTTTTCACCCTTTATCTTAACATTTCTTTTTCATTCTTCAACCCCTTCAGTGCTTACCGAGACTTCATTACTATAACCTTGTTGGGTTTATTCCAGTACTAGCTCTATCTCAGTCCGCACTATTCCCTTATTCTCACATAACTCCTTTTGTAATCATACCTAAGGACTTCTACACTAACTAGTGGATTGTCCCTGGGTAGATCCCTCCGGTTCTGGCGGGATCGTGGGAGCGAGTACCTAACCTTACCATCCTTATAACTCCTGATAAGTTGATTACAGGGTCGGTCTTAGGTATTTCCACGATAGCCATCATATACCATTCGCTCCCCCTTAATATGTGCATCGATATTCGAAAAGGTTTAGCACATATGGAGGAGCCTACACTTGAGTTTAAAAGATCACATTTTATATCAGATTTTCATAATTAAATCACATTTTCTCCCCCGAGCAAAAATTTCAAATCCGTTGAGATTTTGGGTCTCAATTGATTTAAGTTAGGAAAATTTGGGAGAAAGTGTGTCCGGTTTACATAATCCGAATATGAAACATAGAGTTACTTAATATACAAGCCTAAGTTACAGTTTTGGTCACTACATAATAATGTACATATTACAACAACATATATATTATACTACCCCTCATTCGGTTCTCTGCAGTAACCGGTAGTCGCCTTCTCGAATCCGTCCACCAACAAAGCTTTCTAGATTCCGAAAGATACGTCTTGTCTTTAGTCGTTTCTGGATAGCGAACATGAAGTCCTTGCTTCTGTCAACATCTTTCTTCGTCCAAAATCTGGCGTTCATCCCTGGATTAGTCCTGTTGATCCGGAATTCCTTGACTCGATAGTCCAATGCTTCATCAATCTGTTGCAGAGTGCCATCACTGAACTTGTGTATTTCATTGAACCTCATGATCATCTGAACCCCGTATCTATCTCTAAAAATGACTGCCCTTGGAGAGTCTATGACGGTGAAATCATGCTTGAACTCAAATCCAGTGGCCTCCCATCGAGGTTTGGTGAGGTTTAGCTGCGTCTGGTAACTCTCAATTCCCAGCTGGAAGTCTTCTACACGTTGTCTGATAACCAAGTTTCTGGTCCATAGATTGACAGCGGTAGTTAGAATCTTTTTGTCTTCGGGTGATAGGTGGTTCAAGTGACCTTGAAGATTTAACAAGTACAGATCTTCAAAGTCACTAGGGTACATGTATTTGAAGTCCCTTTCTGCTATGACGTATTCTTTGAGATCAGCTCGACGAAGGACTATCTTCTTCATGTAGTTGTACCCGTACATTGAAAAGACTTCGATTCGGACGACACTTAAGATACGCATATGAGTCCTTACTGCTCGGCGGTCTCCTTCAGATGAGAATCGGTCAATGTAGAATCGTTGTCTTTGAAACCACCAGTGAGAGATACCATACATAGCTGCGATGTCATACTTGCATTCCTCTTCAATCCAGAACTGATCAGGCACTAGTTGCTCCAAGCCGACATCAGGATAATATGCCGCCTTCATCTTCGAGATTGACAAGGCCGGTCTGCCAACCTTGCGACCATATCGTAGATACTCCAGGTCTTTGTTGAAGAAGAAGTCCGGTTGAATGGTTACATGGCCTGGTTCACCACCCAGTGGAAGTGGCTTACTGACGTTGTACCTGAGGATTGTATCATCCACTTGATCGGTGAGAAGTTTGTGGCACTCTTCCATTTGGAATTGGAGATGAATCACGTCAGGATGAAACACTTTAACGATTTCGAATGCAGGGCCTTCCAGGTCTCGAAGTGTCAGGTGAGGTGGGGGAATATCACAGGGGGGGGGGTGAGTGATTTCCTTGTTCTTGCAGTACCAATCCATAAATATCGCCATATCCCCGGTTTGAGCAAGTAGAGAGTTTTCCGGTGGAGGTGCATATGTCGACTTCAGAGCAGAGGCCCAGTTGTTTGTTGGCATAGTCAGATCAGATGATGGAATAGTCCAAGCAGGTTCTGGAGTGGCCGGTCTGTCTTCAGTGAGAGGTTTCCACCAACTCTGCCTCAAGTTGACTGTAGGAATATGATCACGTCCTACCTCATCACCACTAGAATATGCTTGTTCATCTGCAGTGGTTTCATCATCCATATAAAGATCATCAGGAATCGGTGTGATTGAAGGCTTAATCCGGGTGTCAGTTGTTGTCCAAGCAGAGTATTCAGCTGAAGCAGCTGTCTTTGAGGAACTTGGGGCCGCGGTGCTTGTTGACTGACCTCCCTGATGAGTGGATGAGGTGTGATTTGGGGGGGAGGATGGAGGTGGTGGGGGAGGAGCTTGAGCAGAATCGGAGGCTCCGGTTGTGCCAGAGGCCCCTGATGCGCCTGATGGTGGTGGAGGAGGAGGTGGTGGTGAAGGTGGCGACCCAGGCGGAGGCTTTGGAGAATCTTGCTTACTTTTCTTCTTAGTTTCCTCCTGAGCCTTATCATCATCAAAGTCCTCACATTCATCACGACGGATGGAGTCCTGCAGTGCTTCATATGCTACTCGGTGGTGAGCATGTCCCTTGTCATAGTTCTCCTCCAACATGCGTTGGAGCAGAATTTCCTTCATGTCAGACGTAGGGAGATCCTTGAAGCGAGCACGAAGAGGAGCTCTCATTGCATGCATTACTGATGAGATAACCACCTCCTTAACTAATTTATTAATCTTTCGGTCAATTTCTTGTGAATCAATAAACTCTACTGTCTGCTCTCTGATCATTTTGGGTAGGTCCATAGTTTCCAACTTATTGATCCTGCTCCCCTGCTTGTCTAGACGTGTTTCTAGAGCTTGATTTTCTTCCACTAGATTTGCAATAAACTCTTCAAGTTCACCCAAACTCTTTGATAAATGATGGATCTGACGGACCTTGTAGTTGGTTTAGGTGGTAGTGAAGAGTTGTTGTTAGTGTGCTGTTGTATGTGGTTGTGTGGTTAGGCAAATGGCCAATGAACATTGGGAGAATCAGGTCTAGGCGTGGGACCGATCACCGGTGACGTCATAGGAGGGATGACAGAGGGGTCTTGCTGAATAGTGACATACACCATTGATTCAGCTTCAGTGTCTGCCGTTGTCTTATCATTGTCAGCCTCAGACGGTTTGGTCCATTCACGATTGATCACCAAAGCTTAAAGTCTTTGGCGAGATTTGTAGAGAAGACAACGTTCCTATAGAGCCTTACAGTTCTTCTGGATCAACCTGTTCATCAGCCGTTAGCTTTAGATTCTCCTGTACATCAGGGTATGCCTCGGCTGTGAATCCTTCATCCATATGCTCAGGTTGTTGTTGACTGGAGGGAGCAGTGATCTCAACATCCGATTGTTCAAGGTTTGGTCCAGCGAGAACACTCGGAGTTGGTAAAGGTTGATTCACAACATCATCGGTTTGATCCTGCCACCATCATCTAGTTTTACCAGGGTCTGGTCTACCCTGCCTTCGTCATGAGCCCCCTTCTAACTACTGAAGGCATTTCTTCATCAGACTCTGTGTCACTGCCAGATAATCCAAGTTCAGCATAAAGGGAGGAAGACTCTTCATGGCCCGCAGTTCCATGGTACGGAGCATGTTCTCTGAAAGAAATACTGTTCAGTCGGGCTCTTATCTTAGTAGTCTAGAAGGTTGTAAGAAGAACTTGGAGCAGCTTGTTCCATCACCTACTTTCTCTTTCCCCTTTCTCGGCACCTCTGGCAGTGGTTGATGTTTCCCAGCATCAGTTTCCCCTAAATACCACAGGGGGAAGAGGACCCCTTTAAGTTGGGTAAGCATCCGTTAGGCTCTCTTCTAGAACCTTTTGCAGTATTGCCTCCTCGGTGTCTTCAAACCTGGGTTTTGCAGCAGGGACCCCTTCGTCGATGAACTCATCTACCAACTGCTTAGAACGCTTAAAACCAAAGTTTCTCTTCTTACCAATTTCCCCGGCCTTAGCTCCGTTTGGCTAGCGGGTGAGATCTTCTGACGGCTCCCGACACTGGCTTGCGCCTCTTCTCCTGAGGTTTGGATGGTGCAGGTTTAGACTCTTGGCTTTTGTTAGAAACGTTAGTAGCTTGGATGTAGTTTTAAGAAATTTTTGGTTGCACGTTGCCTTGGTTTTGCTTTGTTTGGTAGCCTTGTATGGCTTTGGTGCAGAGATTCAGAACACTTAATCCTCACCCCGATGTACCGTTGATACCCCCCAACCACACCCACCCCTTTGCCACTTTTTCTAGATAAGCATCATAGTAGTCTGCTCCTCGAATGACATCATTGATGAGTTCATTCGGTATTGTCATCCTAAAGACTTCTCGTTTGCTTCCCTTAGCACTGAACTTGAGATGACCTAGTACAGGTTCCTCGAAGGCAAATAAATGAGACACGGGTCTTGGTGAGTTGTGCACCGTATGCAGGTGAAATATGATCAACTTTGTGAACCTGATACTTGGGATAAGGATAAAAGTTGCTTTCTTCTTCCCCAGAGTATGTTGTGCCAAATTCCTTTTGTCTTCTGTGAAGGTGTGGATGGATTGAGTAAATTCTTCCCACATCCTTTCAGCATAGTCGATGTGATCTCGATTGAAACACCCCAAAGGAATTTAGCACTAGCGGGCTCTCGGCCTTTTCAAATCAGAAGTCTTTCCCAAAGGCACATATGATGAATGGTTGTTAGTGCACCTCCATCGGTGGGAAACATGTCATTAGTGTGAACATTAGACAAGTTATGACTTCCTTGGATACCCCAACTTATTAGACAAATCAACAAGAGTATCACGGAGGTTAGAGGAAAGAGAAAGCCCGGTTGTAGTTGACATGTGTGATCTAAGAGCATCCTCTGAGTGTGTCTTAGTGAGATACAAACCATTGTTCGTCCAGTTGACACACTTAAAGCTCCCGCTTTACATCAAAGCACATAGTATCCCAAATTTTTGAATTATAGATAGCCGGTATTGTTGATGAGCTGTAAAGGCGCTGAAGAAATTTGGTTGCTTGAGAATATCCATAGCAAAACGTTGAAATTGGGCTGGGTTTGAGATTTTTCTTCATTTAGATAGCAATTGCTTTTCCCAATTGGCACCCATCGATTGCGTGGCACGATTTGTTCATCAGTACGGACGGGTGATGCCATTGCGGGTGCATGTTCAGCATTAGCCATTGATTCTGCACAGTTACAATCATAGAAAAACGAACATGCAGAGAAGGATTGTTAGATGAGAGCATATGCACGGAAGTTAAGCACGTATGCACAAGATCCAAGATAAAGGACTCTTAGATCATGTTATAGTGTTAATCAGTGAGATTGGTCAACTCTTGAGTTAACGGATGTTAACTCATCAAAGAGAGAACAAGACACACCGAATTAACCACAAGATTCAATGGCAATTAACAAACCATGCAGGATACATGCAATGGATAAGACACTCTAATCAAACAACAATCTTCAGCAACTTCAAGACCAAAATGCAATGATATTTGAATAATACATACTCAAAACGCAATGAGTCAAAACGCAGTCACAATCAAAACGCAATGAGTCAAAACGCAGTCATAATCAAAACGCAGGCATCAAAATGCATCCATCAAAACGCAGTGGTTATAATATTAAATTAGTCAAAACGCAGCCAATTTAAAAAATTTGAAAAAGGAGGCTTTACTATTTTAATATAAAAAATTTCTTCTAATCAAAACGCAACAAGTTGCGTTTTGTCCTGTTCCAAGATTAATTACCAAAACGCAACATATGAATAAAGCCAAAACGCAATCTAATATCCCAAATCAAAACGCAATCAATTATTAATTATCAAATCGCAACCAAGAGCTAATTATCAAAACGCAACAAGAATACCAACTCAAAACGCAATCAAGAAGATTTTATCAAAACGCAACATGAATTTTAACCCAAAACGCAATCAAGAACCATGACTACACAGATTTAACTTTTCATTTCCATATACCCATTACATACCAGGTTTACAATATGCATTATGTACATTCACAAGCTAAAATTACAACAACACACAACAAAAAAAACGCATCAAACGTGTGAGATTTTGACTAAAAAGTCAACCTTTACACGAAGAGCACTAGGGTCATCCAATTAGAAGCGGGGGATTCATTTCAGGCAATAACACAGCATCATTAGATTATTCTAATGCTAACCCAACATAAAAAATTCAATAACACGCACTAACCACGATTAGGTTGATGGTTTCGTCCGTATACCCTAAGAACAAGATGATTAAGTTCGATTAAGACCATGATATTCAAGATAAAGCATATTCACATGATGATAAACACTAATTGATCGATACCTGCTCAAGAAATCACACAAATAATTACTGGAGAAGCAAATCGCAAGTGAGTGTGTTTTGAAAATGAGAGAGAAAAGATGAAAACTTTGACTAGTATGGTTTGAAATGTTTTGACAAGCAAAACGCAACTCTTTAATATCCATTACTCAACTTTCAAGGTAATGACACAAATGGTCCCTCTCTTTCAACTTCTTAATTATATAAAGAACTAGAACATGACACCATTGGTCCTTCATAATTAAAATTCTTAGGATACAAATAGCCAAAAACCCAATGTAACAACCCTACAATTCATCTAATTTTTTTTACAGTATAGTCCACAGTTAGACCTTTTTGAGTTGTCACTAGTTTAACTCCCCCTTAAACCATAACCCCGTTAGTTATCACACCTTTTTTTTATGTTGAAAAATGCCTGAAAGATGTCATAAATTTGAAAAACCACTCTCCCCCTCAATCAATGACCCGTTTTCTATTTAAAGAACTGTAGTCGTTGATTGAGTGTCAAATTTATGAAAAGCCAAGTCCGATTAATTTTCAAAAGCCGCTTTAAACCACCACGTGAGATCCAAATAATTTTCTGAAGAATCATAGACGGAAAATTATGAGGATGAAAGAAGACTTCTCTTCTTAATCAAGAAATAATGCACTGAAGCGTACATTAGATCGAGGTTGCAAGGATATAAAGTAATCCATGCCCGGGAGAACTTAATCACCCGTTGTTAGGAACAGCCGTCTTTTTGGCGACGTGCTTTCCTCATTTTGAAAAGCGGGTTGCAGTCTGAAATAACTGCAAGCCATAAAGACATGTTTTGAAAGGTTTAAACTTCCGTTCGAGCTTCATTTAAAGACCCGTGTCATTATTGAATGACATTTCTAGGACCGTAAATGTTATCGATAAACGGAAGACATGTCTTGAAGAAAAACTATTTTTGTTATTTTCTATTTTCTGATTTTTATGGATTTTTGATGGTTTTATATTTTTGTATTTTTCTTTTTGGGTTTAAGTATGTACATATTTACATAGGATACTTGAAGCCAATCCGTTACTCATCCTGATCATCCTGAAGACTTTTGAGAGTCTCTGGCTTCATACACTTCATGCCAAGCCTTGGGAGAATGAATTCGAATCGTTCTCTGGGCAGCGCCTTAGTGAATATATCCGCCAGTTGATACTCTGTCCTCACGAAATACAACTCAACCACTCCTTTTTCCACTTGTTCTCTGATGAAATGATGTCGGATGTCGATGTGTTTAGACCTGGAGTGCTGAACGTTGTTGCAGCTGCAAGAGAAGATAGGCACACTTGTTGTCACAGTACAGAGGGATGTCGATTGTAAGCAAAGCCAAAATTTGATAATTGGACCATCATCTATAGGATTGGGCACAGCAACCAGACAACGCGATGTAATATGCAGCCTCACAGAAATGAGATAGAATGCGATTTGCTTCTTTGATTGACCAGTTGACTAACTTATCAGCCAAGGACTTAGCCTGCCAATGTACTTTTTGCGAGTGTCCTGACAAACATGCATGATCTCATCTGCGAATGCTGTTTAGTGGCATTGCATGTTCTTTCGGATACAAAGACCCCATATTGAAGGTTCCTTGGCGAAACCAAAAAAAGGCCTTTAACTGGCCTTAGGTGCTTTTTCATGGGCCTAGATTGATATCTACACACATGGCACACAGCAAATACTAGGTCAGGTCTACTGGCTGGAATACATCAGGACCGCAATCAGCTGTGATATTGGTCTGGTCAACGGTGGTCCCCTGAGAGGTCCTCAACCAGTTTTGTTCGCTCCACCATAGGAGTTCACAGGTCACTTTAGGTATGAAGATCAAATTCTTTAAAATCTCATTTAGCATATTTAGATGATTCATGAAAATGCCTTTAGATTTGAGATATTTGTAAGCCAACGAAAAATGATATTTGAAATTTAGAACTTATTTCATTAGAAACGGTCAAAATCTTTGGTGTCGTTCGAGGCAAATATGCTATCATCACCATATAATTGAACATGAAGAGTGTGTTTGCCTATTTTCCGGAATGGAAACCATGTTGATCGACGACACCCCTTGAGAATCCTTGTGCTCGAAGAACTTTTAACACAGTGTCCATACCATGCCCGAGGAGCTGTTTTAACCGTAAAGTGCTTTCTTCAAACGATGAATACATTGATGTGATCGTTCTGGAGTCAACTAGGCCTTCTGGATGGTAGACATAGACTTTCATTCTTTGACTCCGCCATTTAAGAATGCGGTTTTCACGGCTTTTGGATAAACTGTCATGTTTTTGCTGGCGCATTGCAATTAGAAAAACCTGATTGCTTCAAGACGAGCAACCGAGGCGAAGGAATTCTCAAAAATCTAGACCTTCTTCTTGACCGAAATCTTTTGCATACAAGACGTGCTTAATTCTTCAACACATCACCATACTCCGTCAAGTTTCACCTAAAATTACCACTTGAGAGCAATACTCATGGACTGTCAGGAGGTGGAAACTAATTCCATACGTCCAGTTGATCCAAATACCATGAATTGCTTCTTGCTTGGCGAATGAAACCAAAGTCCTTCAGTAACTGCAGATGTGAAGTTTTTTGGTTCGACTTTGGATAATACGGAATTGTAGAAACACCACAAAGCATCTGTAGCAAGTTGTTTCCTAGTGGATACCGGTCGAGAGGGATTCCCAATAATGTTATCAAGAGGATGAGAATCGGTCCATTTCCGAATATGGTCATGAGGTAGAGTGGATTGGTTGGATTCAGGTATGGTGATTTCCCCAGAACATGAAGCTATCAGAGTTATAAGTAATGGGGCGAACACATTAACAAATGGTTCAGGTATCACTACCAGCAAATGGATTAACTTTGCATCTTGCCACCTGCTACACCATGCTGTACCTAAAAAAAAAAAAAAAAAAAAAAAAAAAAAAAGAAAAAAAAAGAAAAAACAAAAAAAAAAAAAAAAAAAACAAAAAAAAAAAAAAAAAAAAAAAAAAAAAAATAAAAAAAAAAAATAAAAAACATGATGTACCGAAGAGGAATGATGATCCAATGGTGATGATGTATGACTTCCCGATGGTGCGTCGAGATCAATAGACATAGATACTGAAGGACCTGTAGGAATGACAGGGTCTTGTACTACACTAGGAAGAGGATCCTGACGGTTACCCGGCGGAAAAAAATATTCATCAAACATAGGTTGGAATAACATCTCCAATTCTTTATTTGTGGGAGGTACATATGGTAGAACAGGAGCAGGATTGGGTACGAGCCCTGAACTGATGGGTCCAGGCATCAGCAGGTTAGGAGCGGGTCCTGGACTGGATTGTACAGGAGCCATATGCTCAGTCAGCTCATCGAATTGAACGTGAATAGTTTCCATGATTTGTCGGGTTCGCTTGTTGTAGATTCTGTAACCTTTTCTGCTCGGTGCATATCCAATGAAAATTCCAATATCAGCCCTTGGTTGTAGTTTTCCAAGATTCTCGCTGTCATTTGTAGGGTAACAAAGAATACTAAAGACCTAGAAAAATGTGAGATCAGGCTTCTTATTGTATACTAACTCATATGGTGTTTTGTCGTGACGTGTGTGAATAAGGGAACGGTTTTGGGTGTAACAGGCAGTATCCACAGCTTCAGCCCAAAGAAACATCGGTGCCTTTGAGAAGATTAGCATTGTCCGAGCTGCCTCGACAAGAGTTCAGTTCCGTCTTTCGACAACGACATTCTGCTGTGGAGTCCTTGGTACTGTCTTTTGCTGAAAGATTCCAACGCTTTCATAGTAATCATACAGAGTCTTGTTGACAAATTCAGTTCCATTGTCGGTGCGAATGAATCTGGCAATTTTGTTGAGACCGACTTATATTTGCTTCAGAAATTTGATGACAACCGTTGGTGTTTCATCCTTTGATCTCAAAAACTTGACCCACGTAAACCGAGAGTAATCATCGACGATTACCAAGATGTATTTCTTCCCATTAATAGTTTGCACACACATTGGTCCACATAAATCCATATGAAGGATGTTTAGAACTTCCAAATTGGTGTTTTCAGTGTTGGGTGGGTATGCTTTTGCTCTATTCTTATTGACAAGCAGAACAAAGTATGATCTTTTCAACTTCAATCTAGTAATACCCTCTGACAAGGTACTTTTCTTGAGCAATATCATTGATGGACCAAAAGTTCAAGTGATTAAACGCGATGCCATAACCATGATTGTGTGCTTTGGAGGCTTTGGATAGCAAGCAAATGGGGAGGACACTTCATCATGTCTCAACATAGATAGTGAATAAATAGAACCACGGAACCTTTAAGTATTTCAAACATCATGCCGTATCACGAACATAACAAGAATGCTTTCGGAAGGCAACATCTAAATCCGTATCACAAAATTGACCGAACAGGAAAACAAATATATGCCCAGTCCTCCACTTAGTATAATCGACCTGGAGATTACACTATACCAACAGACCATAATCTCCATAACCCATAATAGCACCAAAGTGATCATTCCCGAATCTAACTGTCCCGATAAACTTTTTCACGAAATTCATAAGCCTTGACGAGAACCCGCCGTAAATTTTGTTGAACAGCCTGAGTCCAAATACCAAAGGATGAATTTTGTACGACCTCATTTGAAAACAGACGAGATAGAAGTTTAGGAAAATTAGATCTCCAATTTGGTTGGTTTTGATTGGTTTTAGCACAAGCTAGGCTGACATTCCTGTAAAGTATTAGTGAACTAGTTAAAGAGGCACTGTTCACTTAGGGGTGAATGTTCTTCCTGTGGGTCTCCATTGATATCGCAACATTGTTAAGTGTTTATCAAGTTGGTTTCCAAAATTGTTTGATATTGTTTAGGTTTTCCACACTTGTGCGTACTTGCTTAGTTTTCCATCTTGCTTAACTGACTCACATACATTTTTAACATCTAGGGGATGCATTTACATAGTGCAAATAGAATAACCACACACATATCAATGATTAGCTGAAAATAAAGCATTTGTTTGCATGCTTTGGACACAGATCAGAATGAGAATTCGAATTAATACAGAACGCATAGAGCTAATACTAAATCAACACTATTCATGGGATTAAAGACTAGAACTAATTGTCCTAGGGTGGTCTTCTACATTCTTTTACAGCTGTCACTTTAGCTTGCTGGGATCCTATAATTTCTTTGAGAATGCTCCTAGCTGAGGATCCAGATAGCATCCAGTTGCAACTGTTTTTACTCCTCCTAGAAGAGGCAACAGGGACATTAGACATCTAGTGTGCATTGGCTCTACTGTTTGTGAGTATTATCTAACAGTGATGTTGCAATTTGTACCTCAAGTAACTTGGCTTTTTCCTAGGGTTGTGTGCATGCTTCTTAACTTGTTGATTGAAGACCATTGTACAGTGCCAAAACACTTATTCTAATAGTTCCTGAGACTGCTTAGGTAAACGGCAAGCAAAATGCGAGTGATCTAATCTAAAGGTCTTTTTCAACTTGCTTCATCTACTATTTCACGAAGTGTAATCTACCCTTTCCTTAAGATGCCTGAAGATAAACCAGATGAATCTTCCTATTTGTTCCATTGGCGAGGGAATAGGTGCACAACATCTATAGCAATACTTTCCTTGTGCAAGTACATTTGTATAAACCTGATTTGTATGACACATGAGGACCCGGTATCTGTTATTGACCTTTAGACTACACACTTTCATTTTTAAAGGCATTTATCTGTTATGTATGCTTAGAGCACGCGTAATCTTGATCGAAACATAACAATTTCCCTGTATTGCTGCTTATCTTTGCATTTTGCTGCACTAAAAAAGCTCAATTTGTTCTTGAAGACCATTAACTTTTTCATTAAGTGTGAGATCTAAAAGTCTCTGGGCCCTAAAATCAATGTTGCGTCAAGTTCACTACGGGTTCTCTCCTTAAGTGAGATATTTTCATTTTTCCAGCTTTTGGATGACGTTGTCTTTTCTTGAAGTGAAGCTTTCAATTTGACCGATACAAAACGATTAAAATCAGGAGTTATCATTAACGGATTAAGATGTTTTATTCTGAAAACATCTTTAAGATTTTGATACTTTAACTTAAGTTTTTCAGGTGAATTTACCTCACGATTGGAAATCGAATTTAAAAGTTCGTTATAATATACCTTATGGATATTATACAGCTTAAATTAAAAGCTCTGCTTCAAGATCCAACAACGGGCTAGACAACATTATGAAGCTTAATGCATCTCAGTAAACTAGATACATCACGCTCCAGAATTCGATGCAACATAAAACACTTCTTTAGACAAACCATCAGCGATTATATTATCATGTTCAATAAGAAGGTTTTTCCGTTCAATCTCATCATGTTTCCTATCAACAACACTTTGGTCAAGTTCAGCTTCTAACTCATCAAAGCATCACCATTCTTTAAACTCTTTGTTAGAGCTTTTTGAATGCCCTTCAAAATGTTCTTGAAGAGTTTTGAAAAATGGAATAGAACCTCCGTGAGGTAACATGTCTTGTTTTGGTTTCAAAACCTCCGTTTCCCCTTCAGTGATCTCAGTTGGTTTGATTCTCTTTTTTACAGTTTTCTTTTCTTCAATTGCAGAAAAAAACTTGTCTAATTAGACAAATGTTAATTTTCACTTGACTTTTTGGTTAGAAGCACTCTGGGACAAGCGTTGCAGGTGTAATTTTGATGGCATACACAGTCAACGCTTTTGGATTGGCCGGTGTTTTCTCTTCTTTGAGACTTCAGCTTCATTTTAAGCATATAGCTTGAGACCAAAATATTAGTACCGGGGGTCAGTTGTTTCTGTGGATGTTAATGTCGCAATAAAAGATCTCCTTTCGAGTAATTATGGCGTGTGATAATGACCTTATTTATCACCATACAATCATTAGCTTTTCATTTTATCATGCATTATCCTTCCTATAAAATTTTTAATAAGTTTTCTAGTTTCTCCTCCCCGTCACGTACTACGACGTCCGGTTGCGATTGGGTGTTAGACACTTACATTACCATTATACAAGGCAGGCTGAGCTTGCCTTGCAACGATGTAACATATGAGGTTCTTGAAGCCAATGGCTACCTTATTCACTTCATCATAAATAAGGGACCTAGGTTTTACACACATAGTAACTGTTTGAATAGGACTGGCCATGTTTGAATAGTTTATTCCTCGAACATTATCTCTTTAAAATAAAGCTTTTAAAGTCAAAAATTCTTCAAGGTATGGGTTATTTCATTCTGATTAAAATCCTTTTTCAAAAGATTAATTAAAAACCGTATCATCTACATTAACATTGTTATGTAGGATGGTAGAGGCAAGTGCAAATTGTTACAGAATGAAGTCCTTTTCAAATTCCTTCCTAATATTTACAGTCTCAAATAACTAGTTCTTAGTTGCTCATCAATCTTTTGTTCCCATTCAGTTACTTCAAACCTGCTCGTCTTCATACATTTCCACTTGTTCCTTAAGTGGCAAGTTCAGCAATTAAGAACAAATTATTAGCTACTGTATTTTAAGGGTGATTGAGACAGATAGGACATCAGATTCATGCACATCAGTATCTAATCACACATATGCATCATTTGGAAAACCATAGATTCAGATATTTTGTACAACCGGGTAGCGTTGTCCTTTACATACTGGATCATAAGGAGTCATATATACTATCCACTCTTATAATCGGCCATGTGAGTCAACCAACGTGGTTTGGTGTACATCGTCGTGCATCTCGTGGTTCTTTATGATGCATACACAAACATCATCTTGATAGTTAACTGCGTGATGATGAGATTAGCCATGAACATAGTTATGTGGCCGTGGACCTCATCAACATCAGAATCTATAAAAAATTTGGGCATCATATGTCCATCAGTCTTGAAAACCCATTATCCACAATAAGAGCTAAGTCTTGAATCGGTTGCTCATCCACATCTTCATCAATAGCATTGTTCTGTCCACCAGCTAGGAACAATAACTCCTCTTCATCCAAGACTACCTCATTCTCTTGAGCTTGCATCAGCAACATCTTGTCTTTGAAGTATTTGGATTTTTGTAGACGCTTGGGTTGAGTGCAGTTCCTTGCTATGTGGCCTACCTCGTTGCAGTTGTAGCACTTAACCTGCCTAGCTTGACCCAGATTAGCATTCCCTACGCTGTGCTCTGTGCACTCGCCCGATAACCAACCTGCAGCCTGCACCTTTACCCCTGCATTATTACCCTGTCCTCTGTTCTGTCGACCCTGAACATTCTGAACAACAACCCTGCCGTCTTATACAGTAGCTTAATTCCTTAGGTTTGATGAGGTTCTGAGTTGATTGTTTGTTTAAGGAAGGAAGGTTTTATATGATTGGGTGAGTAAGGCAAGTGTGTTGGTTAGGTTCTCGATTAGGTTGTCAGTTGGAGAAAGTCCCAAATCCGATTGTGAGGTGTCAACAGAATGTGGTTGATGATATGTGGTCGGTGGATTTGTTGATGACTGAGAATGATAATGTTGAGGTGAAACATTGGACATCAAGGCAAGAGGATCAACTATCTGTCGTGTGAAGTTTTTTTTTCTTTCCAACACTCATCTTATTTTCGTGGCATGTTTCCAGTTCTGTTGCTTCAGGTAAGCATATAGTTGATCAAAGTTTGAATCCTTCAAGCCTTTGTTAAGTTTTACAGCTGTAACAAATCTACCCCATTCTGGCAGCATGTTATGTCACAAAACTTTGAGTTCAACTATATTATTGACATTGTCATCTTGATGTTCCGCAATTCATTAATGAGCTGGCAAACCGCATAGTAGTAGCGTTGAATGGTTTTGCTTTGGTTCTGACCGAAAGTTTCAAAGTCATCATACATTTGTGATTCACGTCTTCCTATTTTAATTCTGATCCTCCAAAACATCTTCACATTGGTCACATAGTCCCTTGCCTTCAGTAATGATTAATAGTGAATAGAATATCTTTGGTAAACCTTGAAGTATGATGTTTGTTGCCACGTATGGTCTGCATTGTACCTATCCTTCTTCATCTTGTGACGGTCGCGACTAAAACTCGAGGTCGTTCATGACCCAGATTAAGTGAACCTTCAGTTCCTTCAGCAACAATTACTCGCGTGGTCCCCATCTGAAATGGTCCTTCATCAATTGACTTTAAAATGTTCACCCCATTATCCTTACCCCGACAGTATAATCTAATACGTTGTTGCCATGAAGCAAAGTCAGCCTTATCAAGCATAGGTGGTCGGGTACGGAACTGGCACATTGGATGTCCTCTGAAAGATTAGCCATAGTGATTACTTGTGATATGTTCAAGTTGATCGATCAATGATTAGTGATTGTATGTTAAAAGTGAGTGATTGGTGTTTAGTTGGATTAGGTTAATGTTAATTTAATTGTGATTTGGTTTGGTTGAATTAATGTTAACTTAATGTTGATAATGAAACTTAGGCAAAAAGCAGTGAAGTTTTGTCAAAAGGCAGTGAAGTTTTGTCAAAAGGCAATGAAGAATATGGAGATTTGATCAAAACGCAATGAAGTTTTGTCAAAACGCAGTGAAGAATTGCAAACGAAAATGAAGAATCTGAGATTTGGATCAAAACGCAAGAACTCTTGAGACTTGATCAAAACGCAATGAAACTGAGACTATGATCAAAAACGCAACCAATTAAAAAATTGGGCAGAGTCTCCCCTAGTCAAAACGCAACGAAAGTCTTCAAAACGCAACCTGTAGTCAAAACGCAATCACCAAAATGCAACCTCAAGGTCAAAACGCAACCTTTAGGTCAAAAAGCAACTATCAAAATGCAACCTCTAATAAGACAAAATGCAGTACAATAGTACTATACAAAATGACAAAACGCAATGTACTTTCTTCACCAAAACGCAACGAAGAATGTCCTCAGAAAGTCAAAACGCAACGACGAAAATACGAACTTTTTCACCTCGATAAACCAATCAAATAATGTAGACCTGCACATGATATCCTAATCCATAATAATTGTTTAGCTCAGTAAATAACAGTCCAATCTTTCACAATCGATACTCACCCTCTTACAAATTAGCAACTCTACAACATTCATTCAATCCCCTTAGAAATGGCAACCTCTGAATTCAACAGTCTGCCTTTGTAGGTGAGTCAGGATTGAAGCCGCAGAATGAGCTTGTTAAGAAGACCGACAACTTCAATGGCAGACGCTTCACCATGCGCCCCACTATCAAAAGTGCACCACAAAGCATTTGGTAAGAAACTTACACATTCAAGATTAATAATCAAATAACAGAAGTACTCTTTGTACGAGGCAAAACAGGTACAACAACCCGAGTTTTAGGCCGATGTTTATCCCGAGCCACGATTTATTTTCTACTATTGATATGGAATAATCCTTTTTTCGTTTTGGGCAATTTGGTAAAAATTATTATTTTTGGCTATTTCGCAAGCCGTGTTTCGAATTTCTATCCGTTTGAACGTTTGAGAAAATTTCAAATTTCAAATTTTTACGCCGAGAGCGAAAGTTTATTTATTTTAGTGTTTTATGGCTTTCCCCAAGTTTTCGTAGAAAACGTGTTACAAGTCGTGTTATATGTGGTTTAACATTTTATTAAATGTTTTAAAATAAGTGGGACGAAATAAAAATATTTACGAAAATTTTATCCCGAGCCTTGGTCGACTATATAACGAAACAAATAACTTTGTACTAAAAATAGAAGAACTTTAAGGAAGGAGGGACCATTTGTGCCAAAGTGCCAAACTTATTTCCTATAAAAGGAAGTTATACTTCCTCATTTTTACACTTTAGAAAAATCATCTCCTTTGTCTCTCTTCTTCTTGCTTCGACCGGCCACCAAACCCACACCCATTTCTTGTCGATTTTTTGACATGCATTAAGATCCGTTTACAAAATATTGATCCTTACACGAAACTAAAGATATCCCCACTTGAATTTTTAACATGCAACAAGTATTTGTGGAGTTTGAGTTTGAGTCGAGTTATGGTCGAAATGAGTTAAAAACATTGTTTGTTGATGATAAATAAACATTGTAGCTAATTGGTTCGATTAAAAAAGTGTTCGGCTTGTGTTTTGGGTCTCGTCCGAGGCACGGCCAACAAAGCGGAAAGCCGAAAACAATTTTGTATTGGTTGTAAGTATTTTATTTATGTTGTCGTAATGTTATTTTTATTTTGCATTGCGTTTCGATTATTGCATGTGATGGAATCCGATTGAATTTTGCGTTAGACTAGATTAGAAATGATGTGGGATGATAAAAATAGGCTAGTTGATAGTATTTTGATGTTGTCAAAAGCCAAAAATTGCCGTTTAGAGTGTTTTCGAAAATGGATTTTCGAACAGAAAGTTTGGCTCGTATTTCGAGGTTCGAGATTTTATAAAATCAGATTTTTGATTTAGAAATATGATAGAGTTCGTCCTAACGATCGTATCGATATGTGGATCGTGCCGTAACTCTCAAAAACGAAGAAGTTACGGCGAAAACAAGTTTTGAAAATTATGATTTTCCAAACAGCTATTTTGGCTTATTTAATAAGCTGGTAGATTTTTAAATGGCCGTTTTGAGCACCTTCTAATTCGTTTTAGCCTTTCGGCGAAACACGAAAGTTGTTCGGAATGTCGTTTTACTTTGCCGGGAGGCTTGTTAGTTTTAAAATAGCATGATAACGGGTCAAAACTGAAAGTCAAATTTCTGCAATTTATTAAAAATGTAATAGTTGTTGGCAGATTCTTGCAGGGGCATTTTGGTCATTTTCTGTCGCGTTTCATGTCTCGGTTAAAACTAAAAGTTGTCCGGGGTATGAATCTTGAATGCTGAATGCATTAAATAGATCTATTGGGTTTGACAGCCCTGTCCGGGGTATGAATCCTGAATTGAATTGCGAGCACCCTGTAACAGACATTTTGTATTAAGAAACGGGTAGTGGCGTACTACCCGGTCACTTATTTATCTATGATGATAAATGCGTTAAGGTTCGGTACACGGGCTCATGAAAGTTGAAAATGTAGTGTGGCTTGCCTAGCTAGCAAGTCATACATGTTTTTGATGGGACCAAACGGCGTTCTAAGGTTATAAATATTTTGTGGAACAAATATGTGTTCTATTGTTACTTGAAAACTCTATGAATTCACTCAACCATTGTGTTGACGTTTTTAAGCATGTATCTCAGGTTTAGGTGCTTGTGATGGCTTGGATGAGATGGAGCGCGGATATCAAGGATTGGAACTCGGTGAAAATTTTGTTTATTCGATAAAGGAAATTTTTAAGAAAACGAGTCGTGATGTGACTTACTAGAAATATATTTTCTAAATTGGTTTGGGACCTTGTATCTCTGATCTTCTTTTTAAATAAAATCATATGTGATTTTGGTTTATAAGCGTCTCTTTTGAAGTCGTTTACTGTGACTTGTGTGCATGTATTATGAAGTAGCACCCCAAAGTGATATTCTGCTGCGTTGTAATTTTGGGGGTGTTACTGATTGGTATCAGCACATTGGTTATAGCGAACTAGGTCGTTTTCAAAACATAGACTATAACCGTTTTTCGAAAAGCTTTTACAAGTCTTTCACTGTTGTCTGATATCCACGCGCGTTGTTCCCGATCCTTAGATGCCTGGTGTGATGCTTTTAATTGCATTCTAAGTGCGTAATGATGTGCGGTCGTCGTAAAACTTCTACACGAGAAGTTTTACAACTCCCAAGGCAGTGCACCTAATCGTTGTAGTGTAGTATGGGCAAGACTCGGGATGTTTCTCGTTCACTCGAGGAATAGGTTGGGAAGGCTTGATCACAGTCTAACAGAATTCTAAGGGTTGAGGGAAGATTCTTTTTGTATTTTTGTGTTTTATAGAAAGCAGGTAAATCATATAATTGGAGAGATGGTTTGGTATTAGCTATTTAAACTAAATATATTCTAAACTAATGGTGATAACAATAAGATAAAAGATTGTGTTTATTTAATCCTGTATTACTCCCTAGATTGCTTCTCCTAGTGTTGTTGCCTTGTCACACTTGTGATGATCTGTGTAACTATTTCCTAAAGCATGAACGAATTACACGAATCCACCGTATACTTAGTATGCCGCTAAAGCAACGCACATGCAAGGTAGTATGAAGACTATTACACGGCCCCTAGGAGTACACTAAGTGCGTGTGAAATATATTAAAAGTGGATCAACCATTTTAACACCCCTAAATTTACACGCAGCGGAAACAACAATTTGGGTGTTAAATAATAGTACAATAGTCATAAGAGATAAAGAACGACT
>BQNB010096997.1:3021-25493 GCA_026074375.1 Tanacetum coccineum | reverse complement strand
TATATATATATATTCAAATCGATACAAAAATAAAATAGAAGGCTTACAATGCACAAGCAATAGATGAAAAATCAACACTATCAAACCCTTGTCGGTTTGATGTTCGGCCGACCACAAAGAAGAACAATGGAGACCCAAAGACTATGATTTGCTTCACCCAATCTTGTTTAAAAACATTAAATCTTGAACCCTTACAACACCAATTATACCCAATTTGATCCAAACCCAAAAATCAAGAATATAATAAATATCAAGAATTTGAGTAACTTGATGTATGATGATTTTTGTTTGAAAAGGAAGATGGGGGTTTAGTTTAGAGATGATTTGGGAATGATTGGAAGCTACTTGGTGTATGTGTTTTATAAAAGGAAGAGTAGCATTTATATAAGGGATAAAAATCTAGACTGTATCAACATAAAAAAAATATAAGGAATGTTTGGTTGGCTTTGGGATAGCAGGCCCCTATATGGGCTTGGGATTGGTGGATTTTTGTTGTGTTAAATTTTTATTACATATTTTTTTTTTCCGGCCCAATTGATTAATTAACTCGCTATTAATTATAAAAACACAGTTTTGACGCGGTTTCGGCCAAACACGAATAAAAGTCGAAAAGTATTAAAATAAAAAATAAATAAGCTCTCGAAGCTAAAATACAGAATTGTTGATTTCTCAAAAGTTAAAATGGATAAATATCCAAAGTGTGATTCGAATTTGACTAGGAACGTGAAATTGCCGAATTGGGTAAAAGTAAAAATAAATTTTTTACTGAACAGTAAAAATAAGAATAAATTATAATAAATTTATTTACCTGAAAATACGAATTCTCACATTAGGGGTAATGAATAGGATGAAAATTGATCTGATGGTGCTTGTGCAAGCAAACAGGAACTTGAAGATGTATTTGATTTTTAGTTCGTTGGCATTTGATTTTTTCCTACTTTTATCTTAGTGCTAGTAGTTGTCTTTTGGTTTAATTTGATGTGAAGATGTTATCTGCTTGTGTTTATGTAATATGATCTAAAATGTTGTCTGTTGATTAGGATTATGATCCAAATGATGTAATGACAAATTGTTTTGGTTATGCAGTAATGGAAATTGGTCTTTTTTATATACATTGTTTGTTTTTTTAGTTTGTTGGTTGATGCGCACAGTTAGCATTTGGTTTTGTTGTCTAAAGCAATCCAGTTAGACTTTAAAAGGTCAAACTCACCAAAATTACCAACACAATGTACTACATTGTTTTGAGTATGTCAAACTCAGTAAAATTACCAACACAATGTACTACTTTGTTTACCAAAACATACACCTAAAATGTCACTTGACTTTAGAAGGTCAAATATAACAATATGACCAAAACTAATGATCTTGTTTGAGCTTATAAGGTCAAACTGAGGAAAATGACCAACATTGTACTACAACCTTAATGAGCAGACAAACACTACATGACAGTTGACTTTAAAAGGTCAAATTAAGCAAACATACACTAATGACAGTTGACTTTAGAAGGTCATACTCAGCAAACATAACAATGATTAAACAAACATAGACACATCACATTTAGTTATTACATGACAACTGTAAGAATGTCTTGCATCTACTAGAGTTAATACTTCTAATCCAAAATACATGAAACTTAACAAAATTCCTATTGTTCAAAGATCACTGCATAATAACTGAACTAAAATGGTGGTTTCACTAGGTTGTGTTTGCTGGCACTTTTCTTGGTCAATCTTTGTGGTCCAGAACTTGGAGCTGGTCTTGGTGCTTGAAAACCTTGCTTAGGTCCCTGACTTGCTTGAGTTGGTCTTGCACTATGTTGACTTGGTCCTTGGCTTGCTTGGCTTGGTGCTACACTTGGTTGACTAGAACCAGCAGCTTGACTTGAGGCATTCCTTGCACCAGCACCTTATCTTGGTCCTTTTTTTTGTTGACTGAAACCATCAGCTTAACTTGAGGCATTCCTTGCACCAACAACTTGTCTTGGTGCTTGACTCTATTGACTAGTTACAACAGCTTGACTAAAGACATTATTTACACCAGCAACTTGTCTTGCTCCTTAACTCTATTGACTAGAACCACCAACTTGACTTGCACAAATTTGACTTGCAAGCTCATCAACTAACTTCTTCCTCTTCTTTGGTGGCCTGCCAACTTGGTTTTTTTTAAATAGGTGGTATTATGACTGTTCTAGACTCAACTACTGGCCATAACTCTCTGTCATTACATGGGTTAATCTTGAATGAGTATACATGTTCCCATGTGTCAAGTCTGTAAGCAGCATGAACCTAATGTTCAGGTATACCAACTCTCATTCCATTCTTAAACATGTTGTATATTGCAGCCACATCATGTTTACATGGTATTCCAATCAGCTCCCACTTCCTACAAGAACACACCCTTTTATCCATGTTAACAACACATTGATCCCTGTAAGGCCAGTTACTTGATATAAATAACCTCCAATCCAATCAATAATGTAGTCATTAGCTGCTTTTTTGATAGCATCAAAAATGCCTATCACAGTAAGAGTAAGTGGTCTAACAGTCTTTGCAATCACTTTCTGAACTACTATAATCATCTTCATCAAGTACTCTCTGATATATTCTAGACAAGTAATGATGGGTTGATCTCTGCCATCAAGTAATTGCCTATTGACCACCTCACATATATTGTTTAAGAGTAGATTACATTTGGCTCTGCATGTTAAACAAATCACACACTATATAAGTATATGACCAATTATTAGTATGCTTTTATGTTAGATAATTGGCTGAGAAATGTGATATGCTTCATTATTCAGTCAGAATCTTGATCAACCAATCATAACCAGTAGAATTTTATGACTTGAGTTGACTCATGTTTTTGTTGAAATCAACAAAAATAATGGCTCTAGCTGCATTCCAAAGCATGTCCTTGTACACACCTCTTTTAAACTGCGACTTCATAATCTCATGAATATGCTTAACACAGAACTTGTGTTCAGCACTTGAAAACACACTTAGAATGGCTTGTATAAGTCCTTATGGACAGTTAAGGTTGATGATGGGATTAAAATTATACTTGTTCTCATTTTACATAAAACACATGACAAATTATACAATAAAATGTGTACCTTTTGCCTATCAAAAATGAAAGTGTAACTGAATTTGACTTCTGTACCAAGATCCTCTCCAAGTAAGTTCAAAAACCAACACCAAAATGCCTTACTTTCTGCTTCAACTATAACATATGATATTAGATAAATCACATTGTTTGCATCAACCCTAACCGCTGTTAGTATTTGACCTGGAAAAGGACCTGACATTAACCATCCATCTAATCCTAAGATTTTTCTGCCATAAGCTTTAAACCTTATTTCAGAGCTCTCAAACACACATACACCCTTATAAAAGTTCTTGTTAGAGACTCTGGATTTGGTTCTTGTTGTACATCAACCCTTACAGTTGTGCCTGTATTTTGATTAATCAACTCTTGGGCATATTCTCTAAAAATTAAATAATGCTCCTTGAAACTGCCTGTCATTTTATCACTTGCAATTCTGTTTGCACTAAAAGCTTTCATCTTTGAGATTCCCGCATCAAATTGATTATGCATGTGATCTTGAACTGCCCTCACATGAATATCAGGATAACAGGATTAGTAGCAAGTGTTTTAATAACATGATTTGAAAGAAACCGACATGTACATGCTTTAATTTCTCTTGATTGTAGGCATTTGTAATCTTCAGTTAATGTTCTTACCTCCAATCTGCCTTTATTAGTGTATGCAACAAGAATTTTCAAAGGACATAAGTATAAAGGACATAAGTATTTATCTTTTTTCTTTTGTTTATTAACCTTTTTACCCTTCCCCTTGATTGTTTTTGTCTATACCTAAAAAATTCTGCTTGCCACTAATGTTGTTCTCTTTAATAATTGGACCACTTTTGGTTTGTGAAAATACATTTATTCTCATAGCAGTACCACTGCCAACAAAAAGGACCAAGGCTGGAATTGTCCCTTCACATCTAACTCTCAGTCTTTCTTTATAATTTTTTTTACCAATATTAGCTTTCTCCTAGTTTCAACTGAATGTTTTTTTAACTCTTCCCTTCACAATTTCTTTAGTTGCAAATTGTTGGCCTAAGTAGAAGTGATACTTAATGGGACCCTGGTGTTTTGCCTTGCCTATTCTTCTTAATAACCTAAGATGAGTTCTCCTATCAAAATCAATTCCATCATCTAAGTCACTGCCAAATGAGTCATAATCAATGACATCTGGATCATGTTCATGAACCTCAACAGTAGCTATATTTAAATCATGTTTAGGTTCTGGATTGAAATTGAAATTATCTAGACTACAATAACATCTTCAAGTATATGCTCATTATCATCAAACAATTCATCGTGCTTTGGATCATAATCCAAATCCTCTAAATCACTACCACTTGTATCATTTTCTTCTGTGTCACTCTCAACACTCTCTTCTTCTATTTCATTATCCATATCCACCTCTAGTTCTTTGAAATTTCTTATAGGACCAACCCTTTATGTCTCATATAACATTTCACAGTCAACCAAAATCTCAACTGTAGGACTGTTACCTACATGAACTATTATCTCTTTCCCAGTGTTTGCAAAGTCACCTAGTATCTCATTAAGACCATCAAAGGGATCATCAGTCTCTACTAAAATTGGTCATTTATCATAATAAGCAGGCTATTTATTACTATGACACATAGGTGTTAAATTCCTATTCACATCAGGGCTACTATCAATTTCTATAGGATCTTTTCTTAAGTGATTATCAACTGCTATTGCAACTCCCATTTTAGGTTTAACAAAGGTACTTAAGTCTACATTAGTACTTCCATGTTCAACATACACTAAAATGATCTTATTGTAACATACTTTGCCAACTCTAACACATCAGAATCAACACTCAAAGGGTGCAGACCATAATCTAAGCCTAATCAATTCTACTACACCATAACCCAGTTTAACTAACAATTATTTAAGGTCATGTAAACAAAACTCATCAATATCCACAACATCAACAGATGATACATGTCTACCAACGTAAGACCTACTAGGTGTTGGTGTAAAGCACCCTCCATGGTGGATTTCAAATGAGACTAACATAGGGTTACCACCTGCAATTATGACACCATAACATTAACAAAAATTGTACCTTCTTTAAAAACCAAGAACAAAATTTAAGTAAACACGAAAATGCACTATGTTCTTATCGTATTGTGCAACTTCATTAGAGTTTGAGCTTTATTTACGCACATTCAAATCAAAACTAAGCTTCTTAATGATCAATCGAGGAAGAACAACCACAAGGTTGCATGTGTGAGAGGAAGATGAAGAAGGAAGGACGATCGATGTCATAAAACGGGAACTATAAGTCAAAGAGTCAAGTGTATAAGGCACGTAGCTTAAGTTAGGTGTATGGTATATGTGAATGGACAAAATTTCCCAAGACGGTAGTACTTGTTAACGGCGAATTGGATGGAAAATCGGTCAAAGGACCGTTCAACCTAATTTGGACAACCACAAGACCATTCGTGTAATTAAGTGCGTTTTAAGATCAAAATTGCAATTTCGAGTAAACCACAAGGACCAAACATGTAATTAACTCTAGTAAAACAAGAAGAAAATTGTGCTTACAAGTCGGTTTATTCTTTCTCATTATCATGAGTTATAATCTTGATGCATCATAAAATGGTTAAGGCGCGGTTAAATCATGAAAAAAAAATCCTTGATATATGATTGTGGAGCACAAAATTATTTGCACACATAAGAAATATTACAAAGAAAAATATAAAAAGAATGTAAATCGTAACAAACAAATAAACATGAGGTGCATGAGGAAAAAAATGTCCAATAATATGACATAAATAACTTATTTCCATGTTACCGGAAAAGGGTTGATATACATTCTTTCCGGTCATTGCAAACCAAGTTGTTTGTGCAACATTTCAAAGGAAATATAACCAACCCTCTACGTTTTTAGTTATAAACACATTCAGGTTTTGCCAATGAATCATTGTGGGATAAACGAAACCTAATTTTCTTTTGTTAAGTTTCCTATCCGAACACCTTGTTTGTATGCATGAACTAACTGTTCTTATTTTCACCTCTTCTAAACTAAGGATTTGTGGGGCTTTAAGTATCTTTTCGTTAGCTTCATAGTATTAATCATAATAAACACAAAATAGTATATACCCTATTAAACGCGTTAACAAATTCTTTGAAAACGCATAAAGAATATATTAATATTGGGGGCGCATTGTATGCTTTATTACAGTTAACAAAGTCCATAAATTTCATTATTGGGACACACGTTCGTTCTATGTAGGGATCACAATGAGTCAGATTTGGGGATTGCATTCATCCTTGTCCCTAAACTAGATTATCAAAGTCTTCTTTAAATCCACCTCGATCCTCATCGAGGATTTAATTGGGGCGCTCTATTGGTGCTCGATGCTTCTCCAAACCAGCCCCGTGCTAATCGGGATCTAATCGGGGTGTCTTATTTGGGAGCGATTCTCGACCAAAGCTGCATCATTTCACATATATTATTATTTTTACAACTTTAGTAATAACTTGAAAAATCAATAACATGTTAATAATCAATTACAAACAAAATTTATTAAGTTATAAACTATTGTATTATACATAAATAAATGTGAATTATAGTTTTATAATATTATACTTTCTGTTTTGTAGCTTTATAACTAAAAAACATTATTATTATTTTTTAAAATCTTAAAAAATAAAAAAAAATAAAAACTAAGAAGATATATTACTTGCGTTTTTAGGAAACTAATAAGTAGGGGTGTCAAAAAAGTTAACCCAACCCGAACCCGAATAAGCATATTCGGGTCGGGTCACTCGGGTCAATAATCTTATTCGAGTCAATTCGGGTAAACCCAACTAACCCCAGTTCTAAATAAGGTCGGGTTCGGGTATGTTTTTTTAGCCTCGACCCGAACCTGATCAACCCGACTTGACGAACACTTTTACATTGTAAACATATTGAAGTAAGCAAACTTTTTAACCATTTATCCTCAACATGGGCATGCCAAACCTTATTCCCCCATCTCAATACAACCAACAAGGCTGGTAGCTCCCAGGCTGTTTTAATCCCCCACCAATTAGAACATTTCAACCAAATTAAACGATTATCTCATTAAATCTAAATCTCATATTTGGACTAATCGACTATTTGATACATCATAAAATGTTGTTTGTTGGTCCAAACTTAAAGGTTTGGTTAGAAACCAAATAAAATGAAACTCAATGTTGGTCCAAACTCAAAAGCTTTATTAGTAACAAAATAAAGAGAAACTGAACGTGAATCGTACATTCATCCAGTTTTGATTAATCAAGTATTTAATGAATATTTTATGTTTAGATCATAACTGTTCGATTCTTAAACATAAAAAACATAGAGTCGATTCCAAAGAAAAATATATGTAAAGAAACATGACAACTCTCACAAAATCGTCACCTTCAAGCAAATACCGAGTATAAGGAATAAATATGAAAACAAGAAGAAATTTGTTGTTATTCGGTTTATTCTTTCTCATTATCATGAGTCAAAATCATGATGCATCATAAAAAGGTTAAGGCGCGGTTAAAAGATGGAAACAATCCTTGATATGTGGAGCATGAAATTATTTGTACACGCAAGAAATATTACAAAGAAAAATATAAAAAAATGTAAATCGTAATCTTCAAACAAAGAAACATGAGGTAAATGAGAAAAAAAATGTCCAATAGTGTGACATAAACGACTAATTTCCAACTTACTGGAAAAGGGTTTACGTATATTCTTTCCGGTGAGTAGAAACCAAGTCGTTTCTGCGACATTTCAAAAGAAATATAACCAACCCTCTACGTTCGTACTTATAAACACATTCAAGTTTTGCCAGTGAATCAATGTGGGATAAACGAAACCTACTTTTCTTTTGTTAAGTTTCATACCCGAACACCTTCTAAACTAAGGATTTGTGGGGGCTTTAAGTATCTTTTCATTACCTTCATATTATTAATCGTAATAAGCACAAACTACTAGTTTGTGTTTAATATGATTAATTAAGGGTGATCACGGTTCGAAAACCAGACCTGACTGAAACCGAATTTGTCCAAAATGCCGGACTGAGTACCGAACCAAAATGGTCCGGTCCGGGTCGGTCTGGTCAGGTCCAACAAAGCATAATCGCCAGGTTTTTTGTAAGATCAAACCGGACCGGACCGAGGACCGAATTTAAGGAAAAGCATGGACTGAGGACCAGACCGAAATATGTTCGGTCTGGTTCGGTCCGGTCCGATCAACGATCCAATATGCTTGGCCCTTGAAACTACTATATGTTTTGTTAAACGCAGTTAATAAAATTCTTTGAAAACAAGCATAAATAATATGTTGATATTAGGGCACACATTGTATGTTATATGCATGTATAGCTCAATTAAAAAGCATTAAACTAAAAATCAACTAATACGTAACGTTTAACATGCTATGGATAATTTTTGGCAGTAGACATATAGACTGTTTAGGAGTTACTAGTAAGTTTACTGTAATCCATGTTTAAATCAAAACAAATTGATTCTCAGATGTACAAAACATATAGTCGATTTCGTTATCATGAGTTAACATCATGATGCATCACAAAATGCTTCTGGTGCGTTTAAAAGATAGTAAAAAAATCCTCGATATATGATCGTGGAGGATGAAATTATTTGTACTCATAAATACACAAGAGATATACTACTAAAAAATTGTAAATCATAATCTTCAAACAAATATACAATGACAAAAAAATATCCTATAATGTGAGATAAATGACTCTTAGCAAATCTGAACGAAACGCTGACCTTGAGCCTTTTCGTTCAGATTTTAAAGAGAGCCGTTTGTGCAACATATTAAAGGAAATATAACCAACCATCTACATTCTTACTTATAAACACATTCATATTTTTCCAATGAATCAATGTGGGATAAACAAAACCTACTTTTCTTTTGTTAATTTCCATATGTGAACACGTATACATGAACTTTTCATATTTTCACTTCTTCTAAACTAAGGACAAAATACAATATGTATTTTAAACGTAGCTAATAAAATCTTTGAAAACAAGCATAAAGAATATTTTGTTATTACAGCCAACAAAGGCCATGAATTTCAATATTAGGGCACACGTTGTATGTTATATGCATGTACAACTCAATTAAGACGCATGAAACTAAAAATCAACTAATACACGGCGTTTAACATGCTATGGATATTTTTGGCAGCAGACGTATAAACTGTTTGGGAGTTACTAGTAAGTTTATTGTAATCAGATCATATCTGATGTTCTGTTCATGTTTAGATCAAAACTAATTGATTCTCAGATGTACAATACATATAGTCGATTTCATTATCATGAGTTAACATCATAATGCATCATAAAATGCTTAAGGTGCGTTCAAAAGATGGAAAAAATCCTTGATATATGATCGTGAAGGATGAAATTATTTGTATTCATAAACACACAAGAAATATTATAAAGAAAAATATAAAAAAATGTAAATCTTAATCTTCAAACAAATAAACATGAGGTAAATGACAAAAAGATATCCATTAATGTAAGATAAATGACCCTTTCCAAATATGGACATAAAGGGTTAAGCACCGCGCTTACCTTAACCCTTTTCGTCCACACTTTAAAGAGAGCCGTTTATGCAACATTTTAAAGGAAATATAACCAACCCTCTACATTCTTACTTATAAACACATTCAGGTTTTACCGATGAATCAATGTTGGATAAACAAAACGTACTTTGCTTTTGTTAAGTTCCATATGTTAACACCTTGCTTGTATTGTATGCATGAACTATTCATATTTTCACTTCTTCTAAACTAAAGAAAAAAATACAATATGCCTTGTTAAACGCAGTTATTAAAATATGTTTTTATTACAGCTAACAAAGGCCATGAATTTCGTTATTGAGCACACGTTGTATGCTGTATAGCTTAATTAAGACACGTGAAACTAAAACAACTAGTAATATGTAGCGTTTGACATGCTATGGATATTTTTTTCAGCAAAAAAAAAAAAAAAAAAAAAAAAAAAAAAAAAAAAAAAAAAAAAAAAAAAAAAAAAAAAAAAAACAAAAAAAAATAAAAAAAAAAAAAAAAAAAAATCAAAAAAAAAAAAAAAAAAATAAAAAACATTAAAAAATAAAAAAATGAAAATAAAAAAAAAAAAAAAAAAATATTGTCTCAATAAGACTATACCCTATAGATGACAATAGACCGTTATAGGAAAGAGAACTGTAGAGCAAAATACTACATAGTGCTTGTCCGGAAAATATAGTGTCCTACAATGAATTAGGTGTATGCCAATAACTGTCACTATACTACGATTAATCTCGTCTGTTTGTCAACTGAGTTGTATAAAGTCTACATGTCGTGAGTGAGGTCGTTACGCAGGCCGACGGACCAGGCTAGTGATATTATTGATTTTTTCTCGTGTCATACTTGTCGAAAAATCTAGTAAATGCTAGTATGATGAGTTGGTTATACGGTTCTACAAATATTAAAATGATATAACCCGCAACTAATCATATAGACAACCCTCACCCTTAACAAAACTAATTATCGCCCCCACCCAGACACTCTACCACCCCCCCCGATAACCACACCCCACCACACCACCCAAAATATCACCCACAGCAAACCCCCCCCAACGTCAGTCCGACACCTTTTTGTTCAATTTTCTTGGTCCTCCACGTCACCTCCTCACACCCCCCCCCAGCCCCGCCTCCTTGCCCCCCCTCCCCCCATCCCCGCACCCCCCCCCCCCCCCCCATCCCCCCCTTCACCCCCTACGCCCCCGAATACCTCAACCTACCACCTCCACCCCCCCCCTACTCCGAAACTAAAACAACTAGTAATATGTAGCGTTTGACATGCTATGGATATTTTTTTCAGCAAACGTACATGACGTTTGGAAGGAACTAGCAACTAGTGTTTAACAATTTACAAATAATACCAATAACCAACTAGCATTACTATTTTTCAAGGTTGCAAAAATCATAAATCGTTAGCCGGGCGGTCGACCACCTTGTAGCTTGTAATCAGTCAAGGCGAGATTAATCGGATTGACATTTTTGGCAAAATTTGGGTATTTTCGGCAAGTTTTTTGTATTTCTAATGATTTTTAGGTAGTATTGGCAATATTTTTTTTCTAAAAAACAACTTATAGGTTTAAATAGTTACTATAAATTATGAACATAAGTTTATGGTGAGTTTTAGATACTTTCGGCAGGATTAGAAGGTTTTCAGCAAGTTTGACCACCGTTGATCGCCGTTGATCACGGTTGACCTATTTGTTTAAACCAGTTACATAAATCGGCAAGGTCAGTGGCCTTGTAGCGCCTAGGCAGCGATTAATCGGCCTTGTATACCTTTTTTTCAACACTGCTATTTTTTCTAAATGTTTCAAGTCAAAATTACTTCTAGCAGCATTTATTAGCAATTAACTTTTAAAGTTACTAACTTAGCAATTATAGCTAGAGTTAGGATCAAATGAGAAATAAAAGTAAAATAAAAAGGATGAGAAATAACCATAACTACACATTTCAGATGCACCTACTAACAAAGATGCATCTCCCATGAATTTCCCTATCTTCATTCGAAATATGTGGCTAAAAATATTTCGCATTCTTCTCATTTTGTTTTCTCTTCTCACTAGATCCTTCCCATTATATCTATACAACTTTGTTACAAAACACTCTATCATTACAAACAGTTATTGCTTCTTTCTACTGCTTCTAAGATAGGCTCAAAGGGTGTGCAAGTGTTGTGTCGTACCGGGCCTTCATTTCAAAAATGCCACATTTTTCTTAGTTTTGCATATAAATATGTAGGATACTAAACATGCTTGAGTTGTATAGTTCAAGTTTGCATGTAATTTCTTTTTAATTTAGAAGTGTAATGAGACCTCTTTGTTCTCATTGTCTAGGGCCACCAAAAATCACAAATCGACCCTGCTGTTTCTCGTCACTCTGATATTTTCACCAAAAATACCATTTATCTTCAACTAAGTAATGATGATTACAATCAAAATCCTTGGACATGTTATACTTTCTTTGTTCCGGAAAAGGAGTAAATTGCAAAAATCAACCTTGTGGTTTGGACAAATTGCTCGTTTCGTCCGTATGGTTCTGAAATTACAGGTAGCGTCCTTGTGGGGAAATTTTCGTCCTTGGTCAAATTGAAATGGCTGAAATACCCTTGTGTTCTTTTTTAACTAATTACTAATACGAGGGGTATTTTAGTCTTTTCATTTTGACCAATGACGAAAATGAACCCAAAGTTTCCCCACAAGGACGTTGCCTGCAATTTCCGAACCATACGAACGAAATGTGCAATTTGGCCAAACCACAACGACGATTTTTGTAATTTACTCTAGGAAAAATAAATTTAAGACAACAACCTCTTAAATAGTATTATCATTGAATCATTGATACTTACATTTTAGAGCATCCACAATGAGAAAAGTCTTTAAAGACTTTTCCCTATTCTAAAAAGCTTTTTGATAGACTTTTTTGCATTCCTAACATAGGTTTTTACAAAGTTTTTTTACAAAGACTTGGTAAACACCAAGTCTTTTGTAAAAGCCTTTGTTATCAAAGGTCATTTTTATTAAATGCATTCAATGCATCAAGTCTTTAAGACTTGATGCATTGTAGATGTTCTTAGGAAATGTTAATTTTACTTTTACTTTAACTTTCATAGTTCCCAATAACTAATTTTGGTTAATTAGATTTTCTTTCTTTTAAAAGGAATGATTTTGTAAAACCATCCAAAATAAACTAAAAAGATACAAACATCAACAATCACCAACACGAGTAAAAAACACCCAAAATCAAAAGAACAAGAAAGACTACCCCAAAATTAGCAGCTGAATTGCCAATAATATATGAGAAAAACTCCATTGGATACAACACCAAGACTTCCGATTAAAGTTAATGTTAAAATGTGGCACTGTAATATTGGTATTAAGGGTCTCGATAATCAAAGATTGTCAGATAAATTTTTGAATCGCGTATAATCCACTTTCTTGATACAATATTTCGACCTTATTTGGTGCCTTGGGTTACACGAAATTAGTATAGGGATAAGACAAGAACACACTCTAATTCTAGGCACAAGAAAGAGAGCAAAACATTGAATTATTTGTTGTGTTTGTTGTTGATATGAAGATGTTCATCTTAGAAGACCAAAGATGTGTTTATGCATATATAAACTCATGGTGGTTGTAGGAAAAAGTTGTGTCTTTTGGTGAAAAGTCACACCTTTTAGTAAATGGTCACAACCCTTTAAATAATTTCTGCAACGAATTTGTGACAGTTAAAACTGTCACTAACTATAGCCTCTTAAGGCATATGTCCATATGCGACGACCAGTTTCTGTCGCTAACGCAAAGAGCCGTATCTTTGAACCATTGCAACACTATGGTGACGAATGGATTTCTGTCACTATAGAAAACATTCAAGGTCCTTACCCTTGATATACATCAACAACCTTTACCATTATCGTACTTGAAATCAAGTTAATAGTTTATACGAGCATGCACTCCGCACCTCCGAATTTGTATTATAACTTAACTTGAAATCCATTTGGTCTCGGGTATATCACCATTACACAAAAATATTTGATGACACTAAAATCACCAACATGTAATGCACAACAAAAAGCGCGATTGAATAACACCAAATGTGTCAACACCTAACTACATGACTTTATCCTCAACAGGCGCATGCCAAAGCTTATTCCCCCATCTTAATACAACTAAGAAGGCCGAGAAGCAAACTTCATGAAAAAAAAATTGAGCTAACTTTGAAAGATGAGTTCGAAAGATACCACCAATTACAAACTTAACTGATAGCCCCCGACAGTTGTTTTAAACCGCCAACAACAAAAAAATTTTAACAAAATTAAACGATTATCTCATTGAGTTTAAATGTCACATTTGGACTAACCAGCTATTTGATGCATCATAAAATGTTGTTTGTTGGTCTAAACTTAAAGTTTTAGTTAGAATCCAAATAAAGCGAAACCAAACGTAAATCGTACATTCATCAAGTTTAGTTTGAAAAAATATTTGATGTTTTGTTCACGTTTAGATCATAACTAATCGATTCTCAGATGTACAAAGCATATAGCCGATTCAAAGAAAAATATCTTCAAAGAAACATGGCAGTTCTCATATAATAATCACCTTTAAGCAAATACTGAGTATAAGAAATAATAGGAAAACAAGAAGAAAATTGTGGTTACAAGTCGGTTTATTCTTTTTACATTGTCATGAGTTAACATCATGATCCATCATTAAATATTTAAGGTGCGGTTAAAAGTTGGAAAAGTCCTTGATGTATGATTGTGGGGCATGAATTATTTGTACTCATAAACTCACAAGAAATATTAGAATGAAAAATATAAAAGAAAATGTAAATGGGAGCGTCGGCTAGAAGATAAGGGGGAAAATCGCACAGACTTATATACAAGGGAAGGACCTTAGAATCTTGTATAAGAAAGATAAGATTTTAAAAAGCAGATTAGGTACTTCCAACAGAAGAATAAGAAAGGAAGAAATAAGAGTGGAGAAAAAGGGAAATGAAAATCTTCAAACAGATAAACATGAGCTAAATGTCAAAAAAATGTCCAATAATGTGACATAAGTGACTCTTTTGGGATCTGAACGGATTGGGTTAACAGACGAACCTTAACCCTTTCCGTTTAGATTAACAAGAGAGTCGTTTGTGTTTTTTATGCAACATTTTAAAAGGAAAATGTAACCAAAACAAACCCTCAAGATTCTTATATAAAACAAATAAACCTTCAATTTTGAATGAATCAATTTGGGATATACTGAAACCTAACTTTCTTATGTTAAGTTACATAATGTACAACACCTTGTTTGTAATACCATGATAACCCCCTAAGAGAAAAACTAAATCGGATACACCACCATAACATCCAATAAACGTTAATATTATAATGTCGCATTGTGACTCATGATAAACACAAAAAAAAAGCGCGAGACCGAATGACACCAAATAGTTTCAAACGCCTAACTATCCCTATACTTTAATCAGTCAACGCCTAACTCCATGACTTTATCCTCAACATGGGCAGGCCAAACCTTATTTCCCATCTCAATACAACCCACAAGGCTGAGAAGCAAAGTTTATGACAAACTTTTGAACTAATTTTGAAAGATGAATGCGAAAGATACCATTAATTACAAACTTAACTGGTAGCTCCCAACGGTTGTTTTAATCCCCCACCAATTAGAACATTTCAACCAAATTAAACGATTATCTCATTAGATCTAAATCTCACATTAGGACTAATCCACTATTTGATACATCATAAAATGTTGTTTGCTGGTCTAAACTTAAAGGTTTGGTTAGAAACCAAATAAAGTGAAACTTAATGCTGGTCCAAACTCAAAAGTTTTGTTAGAAACCAAATAAAGTAAAACTGAACGTGAATCGTGCATTCATCAAGTTTTGATTATGATTAAGTAATAAAAATGCAAAATATTAATGGTTATAAACAATAAAACAGACTACGACAATACAAAACTCCAACCTACCCCCACATAAGACGCTTATCCAACGACAACAAATCTGAAAACACACCAGACAATAATCAAAATCCAATTCCGCAAATACGCTAGTTTCCCATATTTTTATTTCCGGCACTGGGCCGAAAACTACAGCCCAATACTCACTTCACGCGGGCCCAAAATAAAATAAAATTTTTTTTTTACAAAATCTACTAAAACCCGTCAAAACTTTTAACAAATTATTTATTTAAAATTATTATAACACATAATAATTAATATATTAAATTTACGATTTTTTTATAAATAAACTTTATTTTTTATCAAATACCCCCCCCCCCTCGAAATATCTCTCATCCGAATTAAAAAATACGAACAAAACGAGCTCAAAATTGCCAGAGGCTTCTGACATAACTCAATAATTACGTACAATTTTTATAAAAAATGTTGAAGTTTCATAATAAATAGAAAAAAAAAAAAAAAAAAAATTTTATAAAACAAACCCTCAACTCTATAACTATTTTTATTTTATTTACAAAAATACAGATTTTTTTTAATTAATAATAAAAACTTTATTTAATCAATTATAACAACACATATCTATTTCTGAAATAAATCTCACCCGATCATACAATCAAAAATATTGACCGACCGGAAAGTACTTCAAAGTTCTTCTTTTTCTTCGAATAGCTAACAAAACGAGCGAAGCTCAATATTGCAAATGTCTTCTGAAAAAAGTCCCACAAAACCAACAATCACCCCCAAAAAGAAGAAACAAAACCACACAACTAACAAAAACACACACATACACCACACCCCCCCCCCCAACCAAAGAGCACACACCATCCCCCCACCACAATCAGACAAAAAAAAAAAAAAATAAATCACATATAACACTCACTCTAAACATCTACAATCACTCTTATAACACACCCACACACACAAAACCTAAATACACACACAAAACCCGTAACCCACCATCACCCACAACCCGTGCCCCCGCACCACAACAAACCCTCACAAAATCAAACACTCACAAAAACACACCCTCACTCACACTATACACACAGTCAAAAGACAAAAAAACAACCCATAATCAACACCAACCCCGCAATCAATAACCCAATCAAAGCACACACACAACACCTCACACACACACACACACACAAATCACCCTCAAAATATCACCCATCAAACTCACCAAAACCCCAAACTCACACTCACTCACACGACACACACACACACACACTCACACAACCATTCACCCCCCACACCAACCCCCCCCCCCCCCCCCCCTACCCCACCCCCCCGCTCCCCCCTCCTCAACCCACCCCCCCAACCAACACAACCCACAACCCCCCCCCTAAAAAACCACCTTCCCAACAAAACCCAAACCCCTACCATTGACCCCTCCCCCCCTACACCAACATCAACCCCCACCCTAAACCCAACACACCCACCCTACAACACACCAAAGAAACACCCAAAAAAACACAACAAAATACCCCCAAACAACAACCCACCCCCAACACCCCCAAAACCCACCCCAAACACCCCCCTCCATACAAAAACCCCCCCCTCAAAAATCCCCCACCAAAAACACAAACACACACTCCCCACTCCACTGAAACTAAATCCCACACCAACAACCCCCACACGCACACACCCCCACCCCTTCCCCCCCCGACGTTTTGGTCCAATCAAAAGCCCAAAAAACCGTAAAATGATTTATAACTTTAATAAGTACAACCAAAAAGACTATAATACCCACGTCCACAAAACCTACAAACACCCACAGGAAACCCCACCACCAAAAGAAAAGAAACGCCCCCCCACCTACCCCCCCAACTCTCCTCAACGTAGAGTCATACATCACCACCCAATCATCTCCAACAACACACAACCACAGACCCATAGCAAACCCCTCCTCGGAACCCACTAAACCTAACTCTAAAATTATCTTATAAAAATACAACTTACAACCTTACATTACCTACTCAAGCAACCAAGTCACGTCGTTTTGGTCTTTCAAGCACCGTTAATGTTTATGAACTTTAATAAGTAAATACATTTAGTATATAATTCCAGGTAAATGTCATACTATATAAATAGGAATACCACATATTTTGTTAACCAAATAAGTAAAAAATACTATACTCGCCCCCAACAACAAATACTCATTCAAATTCCATGATTGTTAAAAAAATGCTTGGTGAAATAAAATACATACGTTAAATAAAAGTCAGCCCCGCCGCAACGCGCGGGCACATTCCCACTGTATACTCATTCGAAATCGATTCGAAAAAAATTATGGCCCGCTGTAATGCGCGAGCTATCTTGTTTGTTTCTCACAGAAATAGGAAAACAATATTGTGGTCTATAAGTTGGTTTATTTTTTATCACTATCATGAGTTAACATCATGATGCATCATAAAATAGTTAAGGTACGGTTAAAAGTTGGAAAAATCCTTGACATATGATTGTGGAACATGAAATTGTTTGTACTCGTAAACACACAAGACATATTACAAAGAAAAATATGAAATAAAATGTAAATCGTAATGAGGTAAATGTCAAAAGAATGTCCAATAATGTGACATAAAATAAATAAATATGAGGTCAATGTCAAAAGAATGTCCAATAATGTGACATAAACGACTCTTTTAAAATCTAGACGAAAAAGGTTCGTTCAGGTAAATGTCAAAAGAATGTCCAATAATGTGGACATAAACGCCTCTTTCCATTTTTGGATGGAAAGGGTTCACGGAAGAACAATTTCCGTCCAAATTTAGAAAAGAGCCGTTTGTGATACATTTTAAAGGAAATATAACCAACTCTCTAGATTCTTAGTTATAAACACATTCAAATTTTGTCAATGAATCAATGTGGGATAAAAGAAACCTACTTTTCTTTTGTTAAGTTTCATATCCGAACACCTTGCTTGTATACATGAACTGTTCATATATTTACTTCTTCGAAACTAATTAAGGACATAATAGTATATGTCTTGTTAAACGCAGTTAATAAATTCTTTGAAAACAAGCATAAAGAATATGTTGATATTGGGGCACACATTGTATGCGTTATTACAGCTAACAAAGGCAATGAATGTCGTTATTGGGGCACACGTTCAGATGTTCTATATGTAGGGATGACAATGGGTCGTGTTTGGGGCTAGGCATCCATCCCTGTCTTTAAACCCGACTATTAAAATCTTCCCTAAACCAGTCTTGATCTCTATCGGGGAATTTTGTTGGTGTGCGATGCTTTTCAAGCGTTTTTAGCCATTTTTACGCATACAAGATAATCATATGATGACTCGTGATACCACTATAGGTGATTAGACATATCAATAACATATTATTAAATGAAAAACGCAGCAGATCAATCGCCTATAACCGAATCCACAGAGTCATATGATTAATCAAAATAAAAACAACAATGGTTATAAGCGTGATCGGTAGAAACAAATGGTGACCTTCACCTATACACGATTTAACCAAGAAACCATATGTTAATCCACACTACACTTCACCGTATACCCTTTGGATGCTAGTCCTTAAACTTGTAACCTTGGAATGCACTTTGAATAAGCTAGATTCATAGTGATAGATCAAGAAAAATACAAATCCTAGGTGGGGATGTATTTTGTGCCATATGATTTCAAGGAGAGGAAGGAGGAGAAAGTTTGATAAGTTGTTATCAAATAATGAGGAGATTATCTACATATATTTGACTAAAACAAAACCAGATCTTATCCCTTCCAAGACCACTTAAGGTCGGCCCCTTCTTGATGGGCTTGATGGGCTTCCATTGTTTTCCAAGTTCAATAAACTAAGTCCATTACTTAGTTATTAGAGGCCCGATATTGATCTCGCGTTACGTAGGTTATTTATATACCGTAAATACAATTAACACGATCTATAAAGTGGTACCTCAGTGTATATGTGTGTGACCCCATAGGCTCACATGTGTCTAGCCGTATAATTATTTATTATGACACGAACATACTCCAACAACAATGCTCCACCTTTTGTGTGCTCCTTACCTCCTATGCAGACTACTGCTCCTTACCTCCTGTGCAGACTGTTGTTCCTTACCTCCTGTGTAGACTGCTGCTCCTTACCTCCTGAGTAGATTGTTGTTCCTTACCTCCTAAGTAGATTGCTGCTCCTTACCTCCTATGCAGACTGCTCCTCCTTACCCCTTGAGGAGACTGCTGCTCCTTACCTCCTGAGTAGACACTACTCCTTAGTTATTGCCTCTGGACTTGAGGTGGCCTTCGTCACCCCAGGTATTCCAGTGAACCGTTCCAACATGGAGTGGTTTTGTCTTAGGAATGTTAGGAGTTAATTGTAATTGTCTCCCCCCAAAGTATCCGGAAAAGACCATACCTCATCATAACTGTCTGATAATCAGATGTACAAAACATATATTCGATTTCAAAGAAAAATATATGTAAAGAAACATGACAATTCTCACATAATAGTCACCTTAACCAAATACTGAATATAAGGAACAATAAGAAAACAAGAAGAAAATTGTGGTTACAAGTCCATTATCATGAATTAACGTCATGATGCATTATAAAATGGTTAAGTTGCGATTAAAAGTCGGAAATATCCTTGATATATGATTGTGGGGAATGAAATTATTTGTACTAATAAACACACTAGATTTTAGGGGTGTAAACGAGACGAGACAAGTCGCGAGCTACTCGGGATCAACTCGTAAACTACTTGAAATCGACTCGATGTAAACGAGTCGAGCTCGAGTTCAAGCTACTCGAATATACTTTCGAGTCGAGTTCGAGCTCGAAAATACTCTGCTCGTGAAGCTCGCGAGCTTTATCGAGCTTCAACTAAATTACACTTTTACCCTTTTATATACATATATTTACTTAATTTCCATATAAATCGAGTCGAGCCGAGCTTGATATACCGAGTATTCATCAAGTTAGAGCCTTAAATGTGGAAAAACTGGAGCTCGAGTCGAGCTTCGAGCTCGAGTTTTATACGACGAGTCGAGCTCGAGCTCGAAATATAAAGCTCGACCAAGCTCGATTCGAGTTTTGAGCTCTAGTTTTAGTATTCGAGTCGAACTTGAGCTTGGTAGTACTTGGCTCGACTCGACTCGTTTACACCCCTACTAGAGATATTACAAAGAACAATATAAAAGAAACCGTAAGAGCGATCATTACGCTCGTAGGCTCGCGCCATCGCACCAGCCGACGATTTCCTCGCGCCAACGGCTCTGACCGGCGCTATGGCTTCTCGCGCCGTGGCGACCAGCCCACGCCATCGTATTTCTTTTTTTCTTTTTTTTTTCGTGTGAGCTGCTAATTTGTGTCTACAAAAGATTCTCTTTATTTTTGTGTTACGTGGTATTATTACAATCGAAGGAGAGATATGTGTGTTTGGCAGGTTTGTGTAAATAAAGGGAGGCGTATGATAAGCAAAATGAACTAGGGTTGTGTGTAGGGGTGTCAGTAGGGTCGGGTTTGACCTGACTCGAACCCGACTCCGATAAGGCTTATCGAGTCAGGTTAAATCGGGTTAAAATATATTGTCGGGACCCGAACTCGATAACCCGATAGTGTTATCGGGTTGGGTTCGGGTTAGATAATTTATGTTATCGGGTCAACCCGATAAGACCCGAAAAACAATGTCTGCTTTTTTCTCCTAATATTTCTAAAAGCTCAATACCAATTATTCAAGTTATGCAACTTTTGTTGTGATTAAGGTTTGTGTCGTATACTTGTATATTAACTTCATCAGTAACTTGTGTTTCTTGATACCTAATAATCAGTAAAAGTATTGATGCACCCTAACTATTGTGTTTTGGAAGTTACTTTTGAAAGCTATGTAATTATTTTGATTTGTAAAGTAATGGAGTGGTGCACCAGTAGCCTTTGTAACAGTAAAATAAGTAGGGTGCACCAGTAGCCTTTGTAACAGTTAGTAAAATAAGTAATGATGCACGAGCCTTACAACAGTCAAGCGTAACTTAAAAAGTGTAAATAATATCTTAAAATCTTCCTAAGGAGATAATAACATGTTTCATTAATAATTTAAGTTTTTAACCATGTCAGCTATTACGTTAGGACAATTTACCGGCGCGAGTTAAGTTAAAGACATTCTACAATGACTCCACCCGATAACCCGAATCACCTGACCCGACATAACCCGACCCGAATACCACCCGAACACGATAACCCGATTCCTTATCGGATCGGGTTGCGGGTAAGTTTTTAAAATTAAAACGCGACTCAACCCGACTCGATAAGACCCGATAGCCCGATAACCCGACCCAATAACACCCCTACTTGTGTGAGAGTTGTTAGATTTATATAGTGTGTGGGCTCATATTTGTTTAAGTACTAGAGTGGGCCGAGCATTGTTTATTTTTTTAGCCAGCGTATGTAGAGTCGCGTACTTTCTCAAATGTGCCCATATGATACGTGTACTAAAAAAAGTGCCCATATGGTACCTCAACTTTCAATTTCGTGCTAATATGGTCACAAACTTTTTTTTCCATCTGCTTGACCTGCAAACTGATGATGTGGTCTGCCAAGTCATCAAAAGTGTACGTATTCTACGTTTTCGTCCGATTTCTTACGTATTCGTCCGATTTCTTACGTTTTCTTTTGTTTTTACGTTTGCGTCCGATTTCTAACATTTCCGTCCATTTTTTTACGTTTTCGTCAGATTTCTTACGTTTCCGTTCGTTTTTTTACGTTTTTGTTTGTTTTTTACGGTTTGTCCGATTTCTTACGTTTTCGTCTATTTTTTACGTTTGCGTCCGATTTCTAACATTTCCGTCCATTTTTTTACGTTTTCGTCAGATTTCTTACTTTTCCGT
>BQNB010096996.1:0-25493 GCA_026074375.1 Tanacetum coccineum | reverse complement strand
TTGGCTAGTTTCTAGAGAGAGAAACACTTGAGAGAGAATATCTAGAGAGAGAATATCTAGAGAGAGAAAGTGTTTTTCTATGAAAGTAAAATAATGACTAGCTTACCTCTTCCAAAGTTAGAAGAGGCTTATATAGTACTTACAATATACCGGGTATTAGTACCCGACAAAATACCGAAAATTGTACTATTAACTATTAAACTACGAGCTATAATAAACAGTAAAATACACGGGGTGACCGAGTCTTTTTCTAATATCTAACATTTTAGAACATGCATGCTATCTTTTGGTAAATATAAAGGTTTTAATTAACTTTCCTGTTGTATACAGAAATGTGCTGCACTAGATCATCGGTTAACTATCGGTATTCCTGGAAACCATGTGCCAATCTGGTTCAAAGAATCTTGGAATGGGTGCAATGCAGTATTGAAGCTACCTCTGAGATGTCATGGTAAAATTAGGGGGTTTATTTTATGTGGTGTGTTTCATAGGGATTGGCATTCGCAGTATGCGTCTCCCCAAATCATCTTCAATATTGTAAATAAGGAAAAGGTGATTCCTATGTAAGAGGTAAATTGGTCTAATGCATCTGTAGTAGCTGATAGTGAGAATGTGTGGATTAGCTATATACCATTTAGTTTCTTTCAGCAGATGTATCATGATCTTCAACCTGAAGATTGGGCACATATTGAAGGTAATCTAGTCATGACTATAATGAGAACAGATGGTGCTCAATCAGCAAGATGCGGGGCACATATAGTGTACAAAGAAGACATGGAATCAGTTCAAGAAAGTACAACTTGGATCTCTGATTATGGGAACATGCTTCAAGTTAATGGCGATGATTACCAAGAACATCCTGATTATGATACTATAGTCTCAGGAAATACTTATGTGTATAAAGACAAGTCCGATGAAGAAAAGTTGAACCCCACACATCTCCGGACTCGAATGAGGTCTAGAAACATCGTGGATAGAACATTAACTATGAAAGGTTTATTTGCATCATGAGTAGGGAAATTTGCATATCTGTAACCCAAAATACATTTCACTCACTTTTGTCACATATTGCTAAAAATTGGATATCAAATAATGTTTTGCCGATTTTACCCTTGTGCATTAGTTGCATACATATTTCTCACATATTTATCATTTTATTTAATGTAGGGAAACATATACATTTAACTAGCTTCATGACCCGTCCGATGAGCAGATCACCTATTTATCATTTTATTTAATGTAGGGAAACATATACATTTAACTAGCTTCATGACCCGTCCGATGGACAAATGAACTTCATGTGATATTTTGTTTATAATTTATAATTTATAATTGATAAGCAAAAGTATTTAATATGATAAGTATTGTAATCTTGCATAGTACGTAATGTTCATAATGAAAAATATTTGATTTGTGATAAACAAATAAATCAAAATGAAAGCTATATTTGATTTTTGAATAATACAAAACAATTAGGATTTTAACTCATGTAATTAGCAGTAACATTTCATTTCAACATTGGTTGCTATTATTCTATTATTAGTGTCTAGTATGCTACACGATACAAGGAAATTGACATATAATCTTATCGAATTTGTTATACAAGCCAGTCTACTTAATAATATGATTATCTCATAGACCTTCACATGAAGAATGACAGAAAAAAAATGTAGACAACAAAGAAAAGGTTTTAACCAATTTACATGGGAATAGGTAAAGTTGGCCGCAATATTTGTTACTGAGGGCCCGCTTGGTTTATAGGGATAAGGTAGGATTTAGGGAGTGAGTCAAAATGACCCGCGCGTTGCGGCGGGGCTAATATATTAGTGCTTTTCATGATAAGGTTCTACTGTATAAACTCTTAGCAGCATTGTATCTCAACGTCATTCTGGTGATATTGATCACTATGTTTCTTTATGCAGGCTGCTTCTTTTTCGATTGGCGACCTGAAATACATAGATTAGAATTTAAGACATTACAGACTCGTCAGTCTTTTGTTTCTGCCGTACCACTCGTGCTTCAGCATGTTGCTTATTTTTCAATATGACAACCTGAAGTCCAGAGATTATAATTTAAGACATATTACAGAGTTCTGATGTAAAAGTAGAACACGGTAAATTATTTCTGGAAAGTTGTTTCTGCTAACTTCTGGTGGCTGTTAGAATTCGCATAATAGAAAAATACAAAATAAATCTCAAGTATAAGATAGTGATGCATACATAGGTGTTTTGCAACAAACTATTTCAAACATTCTTCAGCAATTGATGTTGGGCTCCCTAATCATCCTGAAAAACATATAAGGATGCAAGTTACGGATGGTACCAATGAGATGACACAATGTATCTTGAACGAAAAATATAGTACGGTTAGTAGGATTTTTCTGAGCTGAATAAAAAGAAACGATAAAGTGTTGTTTGAACAGATTTGGTCTATGGGGCTGTTTCAACAGATTCGGTCTAAGGGGCTGTTTGGATACACGTAAATTAATTTGGAGATAGATGAATTTGTAGCTTAAATAATAAATACCTGTTCCAATCGTAACATTAACCTGCTGTTCGGAGCTTGATATGTTGTTCCACTCGTGAATGACACTGCAGCTTGTCCTTTTGAAAAGGATTTCGCGGGCTGAAGCCGCTTCACCTGAACTGATAAGACAACACACCAACATGTCAAAACTCAACCCAATTCATGCTTAATCGGGTGACACTTGCAAACACTTGCAACTAATGTATACAGATAAACAGAAAAAAAACTTACATCCACCCCTCGCCACGCCACAGTGAGTTGGTTCTCGATTTCAATACCTATTCAAGAAGCCAAAAACTATATGAGAATATGATATTAACACGCACTCGAGAAGACAAAAACTGTATGAAAATATGATATTCGTGATATTCAATCATGTCATTCTTTAACAGTGTATGCCATTCTTTAAATGACATTTGAGAAGGTCAAAATCCATATTTGAATCAAATCGTATGGCTGTAAAAAAAATTACACGAACCTTTAATAGAAATGGCAGTGGGTCCGCTAAGAAGTCTAATTGACTTAACGTTGGAAAACTTTCTATAGCGCTAAAAAATTTGCCAAGTAATGTAAAACAAATAAGTGTTAAAGCCATATATGCAAACAGAATTTTAAATGACAATAAATGAGTCAGAAAAGTAAAATTCTCAAATCACCGTTTATATTTCGATACTTCTTTGCAACATCACATGTGGCAAGGCCACATACCGCATGATCCACGTTGTATATCTTGAAAGTGTTATTTCCCACCTTTTCATTCTGAATTACATCTGATGTCTGCAAATAAAAGGAAACAGAGCAAGTGACCGTTCATCTGATGTTTACCATGTACATGTCACTACGAATATGTTATTCAGTTGACCTATATGTTCTTTCAAATTTTACCTAACTCTTTTGATCTTGGCATTAACCTATTATGGTTTTATGTTACTATAAGACGATAAGATTGCAATCTGGTATGTATGTGTACTACTACACACAGGAACAACAACTTACAGTTCAGACCTCTTGTTAAACACAATCGTTTCAGGAAATAGTATACCTTTATCTCATTTACAGCATGTTTCCAATCTGTTCGCATATATAACATGTATATAAGAAAACATATGAATAGATTTGCATTAAGACTCGAAATGCTAATGAAAGTACAAATGTACAAAAAACAGATATATACCTGCATAGCTCTAATAATGGTGCCAACAAAGGTCCTTTAGAGCAGGTTTCCCCTTTCGCTTTATCCAGTCATTACTGAAAATGCCACATGATGTGGTATACAACCGTCTGCAACCTTTTTCACATAATGAAAATAGTTTTATTATTTTACTACCATCTTACTGTGGAAATCTGGGCAAACCTGCAGCCACGGTCCAGGTAGCCAGGTTGCCATGTCGTCACCACCAGTAGCCACAGGCCAGCTCAGGTAGCCATGCCGCCACCACCACCAAATGCTTGCCACAGCTATAAAACAACTAATATAACATGCGATGCTGTTCCATTGTTCTTAAACTGCACAAACTAATAAAAATCAAAAATTAATAAAAGAATAATCAAACACATTGACACGAACCTGTGTTCAATTTAAAAGTGTCAAGATAAAAGCTAAAACAAACATCCCCGTGGAAGTCCAAACATGTTTCTTATATACTTAAATTTCCTACTTTAAATACAACCATATGCAGTTTCCCAAAATAGGCAATCCAAACACTCCTAATAGAAACATAACCAAAAGCAAAACCCTCAAAAATTAGCCGTAAACCCCCAACAATTAAACACTAACTCCTACTTGATATGATTAAAATTGAACCAAAAACCCATATGAATATCTAAACCCTATATTTAAAAAAGATAGAACTTACATCAATATGGAATTTAAATCAATACTAAAAAAATAGATGCAATACCTAGCATTGAGTGCGTTCCATATGATATTTAAATTCCATTGAGTGCGTGTTACTGAATTTGATCGAAAATGGGGCGGTGGAAAATGAGAAGCTTGGCTGTATCATCACCGGTAGAAGTCTAGAATGATCGAGCCATATTTTATCTCTCGTTGCATATAAAAAATAAAGAAAGAAAAAAAATGGGCCAACCGTTATTGGGCTAAAATAAGCCCACCAAAAGACTTTAGGTAAAACGACGTCGTCATCATGCTAATGAGTATATTGTAAAATATGAGGGATAGGATTCGGACATCACACACTGATTCTATAGGTTTTGTAATTCTGATTTTTTTTGGCCCATTAATTTTGTGTGTCCCTTTCTCTTTTCTATATATAAAAAACGAGACGTTCGTACCCGTGCGTTGCACTGGGCTTGTTTTTGTGAAAAAATCGAACTTTTACTTATGTGAAGCATCGTATAAGTTCATACCTGGGGGTCAGGTTTAAAAGATATTTGCAAGTAGTTTAATGTGTAGGTAAGTTGTCATGAAATAATGTGAGTTTCAATATGAGTTCAAGCAATGTTAAGCGCATCCGGGTTGTTGAATGTGAGGTTTAACCAAAAATGAGATTCTACAGAAATTTAAACGAAGGACAGTAACAGTTATTTAATTCGTTTAATTGTGTGTTTTGTAAGTAATGTTTATTTTTGATTGGTGTTATTTGACATAGTTACGGACCGCCATCTGAACCTAATCTAACGCAAAACCGACCCTTATGTCCCTAGTCCGCTAATGTAAGGGATTGTGTAATTGAGGGTTCTTTTATGCTTAAAATAAATTTCTAAAGGGTTTAGTTTGTGCCTTTGAGAAAAATGTTACTTATGTATGACGATTTTGATACACTTGTTTCTTGTTTGAATTTTATACCCGGCATCTTATAATACCCTAAGTTTTCATTATGTATATCTACGTATATTTGGCTAGTATCATATTTAATACGTTTACAATATAAGACAATGAAATCTTTGAAAACAAAGCATATATAATAAGTAAAACAACTCATTGTTTTGGTCTGGTTTTGTGGGTCGAGACCAAACGACTTTGGAAACAATTTAAGCCTATATAATAGCAATAAATATCATTTAATAAATTAGTAAATCTAGTAAATGAAATCATTTAAAAAAATGGAAAGAGTTAATTAGAAACCATCAAACAATCACGTCCAAAATTGCCAACTTATTAGCCAATGACTCTTTATGTGAAAATTTAAGAAGCGTGATAAGTACCTAGTCAAAACCTACTTGGTCACTTATATACATCTATCTCTGCCTTTCTTTCGCTGAGTTAGTTTCACATGTGAGTATATGAGCAAATGATGTTCACTTCTCCCTCACAAACACTCAAATCTCAACAAAACCTAAACAAGTTTCAAACAAAAAAGTTATGTGTACATTTATACAAGTGTAGGAGAATAGCAAACCGAATCAGTTTGGGTTTACATTGGCTTGGATCGTGTGGTGGGCTTCTGTTCATGTACGTGAGTACGTCTCCAGGTATTGGTTTTGGTTGTTCTAGTGCGAGTTTAGTTCGGGTTGTGGTTCGTGTTTCGGTTCGGTTCCAGTCCGTGCGGGACTAAGTTTTGGTTCGTGATTGGTATTTTAGTTGTTCGCGTACGTCGGGTTGCGGGTTCGATCGTGTCTCGTTTATTCTACTGTTCGTGTTCGACTTCTATATATGCGCGTTTCTGTTTGGAGGTAAAACTTGAGCCATAAGTTACTTGTAAAAAAGTCATATATTGGTTATGAGTAATCTATATTAAGATCAAACAAGACTAAAAAGCACCCTTAATGATGAACTGGTAAGATGCGGGTTTTAAACATATTAATCGGTTGCGAAATAGAAGACTCTAAAAGATGCAATCTGTTTCAACATAGTCATGAGTTCATGTCGTGAAAGTTGGTTTTCTATATTACAACTAAAGAAGAAGCTGAGAAATATTTGCATGGATTGTGTTATATATATGGCTCCTTAAGTATATTAATTATGAAAGGTTTATATTACTAACTAAATAATGATTCTATATGTGAAAGTATACAAGCTTTATATAAGATTATTAATCAGTTCTTTTGTAAACGGATCCAAAAGTATGCGTGACTCACTGTAATGATTATACAAATGTTTTAATAACTCATGGCTTAAATAATAATAACAGGACCTGTAACTTAAGAGATTATAGTTGGTTTAAACGTATAACATGTTATACTTGGCCATGCGAACCATACTATACATACAACTGTAGTAATTGGATAGATGGTCAAATAATAGTTGGTATAATCTTGTAGATTATTAGAAGGATGCGTAGTTGAGTTTTTAGTGCATGCACGTGGACTTATAATTTAAGGTACGGATATATCTACTCTCTTTAAGCATTATTTGTTCGTAAAATATTAGTACGGATACTCTCACATCTTCTACTTACTATTGTTATGATTCATCTATTCTTTCACTGGCATTGATCGATAGTCGTTTGCTTATTTTTTTCATAAAAATATTTAATCTAGCCTTTTGAGCATTCTTGTTTCGCAAAACATTATATTCGGCAAAACCTCTTTATTAGCCTTGTGGCTATTATTTCTTTATCTCATTTTGGTTATAAGTACGCTTCATTGGTTCTTCCGTTAACATTGATCATTCATGCAAGGATTTTATCCTTCTCATTTATCTTTGTTGATACGTATTGTTATGCGATACGTGTTGCTTTGTTCGTTGATACGTTTTGTTGGTTTCTTTCATATGTATTTCTTATCGGTACAGATATTCTATCCTTCTCTTAAGGATTCGTATGTCATTTGATCTGTATCTATTTGCCCGATTGAAATCCCTATTTATGTTTCCCATCTTATGATTCGTTATTCGTTGCTACCTTATTTGATAACTTCGTTGAGTCCTTTGAATTCGTTTGATATATGCTTCATTTGACACTGCCATGATATGAGTTTATTCGTATGTTTGATAATGACCTTCTTCGGACATAATATGTTTTATTTTGATATGTTATATGAACCCTTTGTTCTATTTCGATGCCCGAGCTAACTAGCCATGGATGTACCATGGTCGCGTCATTTTAGCACTAATGGCGTGACACTATTTGTGGCGGTGTGATCAGTCCATGGCGTTCCCTTTTGTTTTGTGTTCTCTATTATTCACTTGGCCATATATGACGATTTGTAGGGAGCGCATGGATGCATCCTAAGTACTTCGTTTAGTTTCGTTTTGGTGAATCGATCAGTATGGTGCCAACACCCCATTTTACATTTTGTAAAGTACATCTGGAGTCTGCAGCTCCCATGTACAATTTGATATGATATGATACGATGTATGTTGGTTTATTTAGTCTAAGCGTGTGGCATGCTTAAGACTTTCTTTTCAAGCTCGTGGGGAATTTCTATATGTTTTGTTTGGCTACTTATTTTGTTTGGCTACCTATTTCGTTTGGCTTCCTAATTCGTTTTGCTACCTAATTCGTTTTGCTACCTATTTCGTTGGGCTACTTATTCCGTCCAGCTCTTATGATATATGATATCTTTGTTACCCAGGTTATGGTGATTCTATTTCATTTACTTATGCATATGTTTGATCTATCTGTTTTGTTTATATCTGTTCACTGAGCTTTTAGCTCAGCCGCATTTTCCTTTCTCTGCGGCAGGTAATAAGAGGGAAGTTGGGTATGAGTAAAGAGTGCTTAGGAGCTCTTAGTGGATCGACTTGATGATAGCTTTCCCATTTCTTTTAAAATCATTTAGATGTTGAAATTAAATTTGTCTTTCGCTTAGACTTTAGAGATTTGAATTAATTTCGTTTGGAAGTCATGATGTATTTGTCAATTTATTTCCTTAGTATTCTTGGTGAACGTTGTTGAACCATATTATGAATAAAGTCTTCCGCTTGCGTTTGTTTTGATGCCATAAGTGTGACATTTGACCCATTCTTGGGTACGGTGTTACACATCTTGTATAACTGACAGGAGTAAGTAGGGTCGGGTAAAAAATTTAGTATATCAAATTTTATATACGAAGTTTCGTTGTTTACTAAAGTAATAAATTGTTATTAAAGTATTTGATTAAATTATTTAAGTAGCAAGTAATAAAATAAACTTAAATTATGACCGATGAGGATTGGGTAGACTATATGTTAGGACATTCGTTTTCATATCTTTGCTTTGCCTCATTTTGATTCAGGTTCATGCTTTTAGTTGAGTCTCTTGCAAGTTCATTCTTTTCATACGCTAAGAAATACGTCATAGTGCGCAGCAAAAGCGTAGTGATCGGCTACGGTTAGATTCCCTTGAAATTATGTTGTGTTAGTTTTCCTATAAATATTAGGTCTTTTCATTGTATTGGGATATCTTTGATTTTTAATAATAATTTATTCTTGACTATTTTTGCTAAGATTCTCTTAATAATCGGTATTTGTTTGAATCAACGGTTATTGGAGTTTGCTTGATTATCGGTATTTTTTGAATCAACGATAGTTGGAAGATTGTTTCTGGTATTCATTGGAATCAACAGATTCAATTTGTTATCTCGTTTATTGTTTCTGGTATTCATTGGAATCAACAGATTCAATTTGTTATCTCGTTTATTGTTTCTGGTATTCATTGAAATTAACAGATTCAATTTGTTATCTCGTTTTTTTTACTACATCAGTTATTGCATAGGTCGACTAAGTTTCACGAACGTATAATATGATGTTTTGTTAGTTGTTAGTAAAGTAAAATAGATCGTCTTGAAGGAGATTTGTAGATCGTCATCTAAGAGTGTTGTGCACATTCAACAAAAGCAACGTAGATCGTAGTTGGAGGGCTTCCTAATTTGTCTTGTCTAAAGAATTTGTTTGAAGATAAATTTTTTTCAAAGTTGTTCGTCGATTCAGTGGTCAAGCTCATTTTGTCATCTCTAAGCATATTAAAATTTTCATGAGTGTAACAAAACTTAATATCGTAAGAAAACAAACTTATATTGATAACGAGTTGCATGCATACCTTTTTGAGACGTTACGGTTATCACTTTGTACGTACCATTAAGATGGAGAGGAATCGCGTGAGAAAGTCTACACTCTAATGAAGTTTACGTTGCTCTTAATGTGAGACAATTTTAGAGATGGAGCGGTCATTATGAGAAAAATATCTTCGTCTTGTAAGCTCTTGCTTAAATTCCACGGTCCAAAAAAATTTAAGGAGGGTAGATCTATAACACTCAAGAAGTTTAAATATTATAGTAACATATGCGCCCCCGTTTAAATAAAAAAAATGAATCATAACGAAACGTTCATATCTTTTCATTAGTGGCTGCGTACGATTCGATCAAAATTTCGCGGACGAAATTTATTTTTAAAGGTGGTAGAATTATAACACCCTAAGTTTTCGTTATGTATATCTACGTATATTTGGCTAGTATCATATTTAATACGTTTACAATATAACACAATGAAATCTTTTGTTAATACAAATAATGTCTAAAAACGTTATTTATATTTTTCGACCTCTCAACGTTTTGATAATAACAAAATGTAAAAACGTTTACGATAAAATTAAACGTTTACAAATTATTAATCGTAAAATTCCATTTCTAAGATTAGTAATCACTTAAATGCAAGAGAAGAACACTCGTATTCGTCAAGAAACGAAGTGTTGATTAGTGATATCTCCTCTTTTATTTTAAGTACCAAATCTCTATTGTAATTATCTTGTGTATTTGTGTGATTCGGATTGTGTGTAAATCTGATAGTGTAGATCTAGTGATTGTATATTGATTGTGAAGTGGTAGATTGGTTCTAGCTAAGATTAAGACTCGACATTTAGCTTAGTGTCGGAAAATAACATAAGCGACGTGTAAACGGTTTTCTCTGCCTGAAAGGAGCTTGTTGACATATTGTTCCTTTCCTTAGTTTAGATTGTTATATGTTGTTTGTTCATATTATGGATTGGTTAAACATGCAACTCGAATTTTATAAGTCATAAACATTTCACATACATTTTTAATTATACCAAAAGCTTCATAATACCAAAAGATGACTTAAGTTTTTAAAGATAATAAAAGTTGCATAGACTTTAGATAAAACACAGAATCCGTCTTCATTGATATCCGCCACGGCTCCCCTCCAATCTTCATACCCTAGGACCTGAAATTACATGCTAAAAGTCAACACAAAGGTTGAGTGAAATCATAGGTTTATCGGTAAAAAGGGTGGACCACAAGATCGAAGTAATAGTAGACTCTGAAACACATTCAGTAGTCCAAAACGTTTATTATTGCACTAAGCTCATAACCCCGAAGCCTTAACTAGATTTGTGCCCCAATCAGAATATAGGATGCTTGCCAACAACCTAACACCTCTCAATGTTAAATGCACCTTGATCAAACTAGTGACCCAAGGAAAGGTGGGGATTGTCAGTCCCGATAGATCTATCCACAACACTCGCGCTTACTACAATAGCAATTAACGGTTCATGATAAATAGGGACTTCATGGCAATAAGGTAACTTAGCAATAATATTCAGGCAGTAATCTGGATAGCATACACTTTGTAAACACTTTGAAAACACTTAGAAAAACACTTGTGTCCAATAGTAAAACAAGCAATGTAATTCACCCCGTAGATTTTGTAAAACAATCACGTAGTAAAAAGGGGGCTATGAACTCACCTCGAGTGAATGGTAATCAACAAGTATTCACAATAGAAAATGCGTCACGAAGGAATCCGAAGGCAACCTAATCCAATATAGGTCGTATAAGTACTAAACACTTTGATTATTTATAGGTCGTATAGCTCATCATACTATCGTTCGGGCTATCATAATTAAGAGGTCATGTAGTGACGTATGAGGAGCTAGGACACTTTAAATCGTAAATCCAACAACTCGTCGATACGCCACCCCGAAGAGGCCTCATTATGAAACTCCCTAGTAATATAGTACTTTGATTAACTAATACCACATATAATTCTATATAGCTACATCACCATCTAATCGTTTTAGTGAAATCATATTTATAAAGTAAAAACGTTTATAAGTATACTTTAGTAAAACTGGCGTAACTTTCTCGTTTTAAGTCCGTTTCTTACGTCCACGCCTTCGTATTAAGACGAGTTATCAAAATATAACATTTTCAAAATCTGAGTTTTTCTGATGAATAGTGATTTTTACTGTTCATAACAGTTATATATTTATTTTATAGATTTAGTTATCGTAAATCTCGTAAATGTCGTAACTTATTCGTTTTAACTCCGTTTTTAGCGATTCTTTCGAGCATGTCTTCGTATTTAAAAGTTTTATCGATTTATTGATGTTTTAAAAGTATAAGTTTCTGTGGTGAATAGTAACTTTTATAAAAATAGTTTTATAAAAGTATATATTTAACGTAAACTTGAAATCGTCGTATCTTTTTCGTTATAAATCGGTTTTTCGAGTTCTTTACATGCCCACGATCCTTGGGACATGTAGTATCTTATAAAATCATAAAATAGAGGTGTAAATTTTTGAATTCAAACAGCCCCTAAATGGGTTTTTCTCAAAATGTGTTTAAAAGTCGTTTTTATAACTTTTTAGCTTAACCACTTTGTTACAAGTCCATTACAACCCTTATTAACATATGTCTTACATACTTAGGGTTCCTAGTCCATGATTAGTCCACATGAGTCCATGATAACAATATTAACAAACCATTACATCATATGAAAACATAAACTTTCCATAAGTAACTTTTAACTACAAGTTTATACTTGTACATTTTTACACTTAACCAACATGTTACAATACTTATAATCCCATTATATCATGATATTACCAATCATATAACATATGAAAAAGTGTACAAAACAAAGATCACAAGTAAAAATCCCTTTTATATGATTAAAAGTATCCTAATGGTGATTTTACTATATAGAACCAATATATGCATAAAATGATAAATGTAAAGACATAAAGGGTTTTAGATAACCTTATATTGATGTATGATGATGAGAAATATATTCTAAACCCTTATTTAGATTATAAACCAAAGCTTGCAAGATCTTGAAACCCTAAACCCCAATCTTCCATTTTTTTTTGCTTAACACGTGTAAAGACTTAACAAAGCCTTCAAATCTTCTTAGGACATGTTAGATATATAGTAGGAATGTGTGTAAATGTGATAAGTAAAATTTTGTAAGGATTTGGTGTGTTATTTAGGGTGAGCCGTGAGCTAGGAGGAGGGGGAAGAGAGATTTTGTGTGTTTTATGTAACATTCCGTATTTTCAGGTCATTTACAAAACTATTTAATTTCACTATTTTTTTTTCTCGTACGCGTTCACTTTTAATAGATACTATATCCGGCCATGAGTTGATATAGGTGATAGGTTTTGATAAATTTTGAGTATGGGTATTATAAAGTGGGTATTTGTTCGAAGCATAGAAAAGGTTTTGGTGTGCTTCCGGGTATGCCCTAATGTCTTTTATTGCGAACGGTAAACGTTTTACGCAACCAATAAAATTAAAATATAAAAAAAGTTAATATATTACTTTGTAAAAAATAAATATAATTGCTTGCTTGACGTAACTTTAATTCGTTTGGTGTCCGTTTTTTTCACGCTAGTTGATAATTTATTAGCCTACGCGATTTAATCTTGACTATTAAATTAAAAGTAATAACGGTACGAGAAAAAATAATTATTAAGTAAAATAGATGACGTCGTAATTGACATAACTACGGATGTTACATCGGTTGTGATTTATTTGGATTATTTGATCGTGGTCTTTGATCAAGGTGAGTTTATAGCCCTGTTTTACTTGTTTTCATACACTTTATAACTTTTGGGGTGAGAACATGCTTGTTCAAAATGTTTGCAATCTATTAAATGGTCGATTACATACATGCTTACCATGAATGTTTACAAACTTCATATTTACATGATTTGTTTACAAACTCATATACAAATATCTCGCGATTATAGATTTGATAATTATGTTGCTTGAATGTTTATTACTCAGAGGTAAGACATTATATTGTTATTACAAGTTTTGGGGTGGAAAATCATTCTTTGTTTTACAAATTGGACACAAAAGTGGATATTTTATTATTGATTACGTGTTGCCATAAGTGTGATAATCCATCGGGCCCACTTATCTATGAACTGTTAATTTTTTTTTTTTTTTTTTTTTTTTTTTTTTTTTTTTTTTTTCCTGGTTTTTTGGGTAAGCTGCAGATTGTTATAAGATAGATCTATTTGGGATTGACATCCCCGTTCGGGTGACTAGCTATCACCGGGAACGAACGTTATAGCAGGTCGGTTTTAGATGTTGCGGGTTACAACATCGGTATGGACAGAACTGCAAAATTTATATAGCAGAGATGTTATGGGCAGAACTGCGAAATTTATATAGCAGTAATATAAGTCTAGCTTCAGTGTCATGGATTTAGAGCAACAGTAATCGGATTTTGTGATGTCTGCATGTGTTGCATTATCACGGGAAAAGTCTTTCGGTCCTATATTATACATATATTTTCAAAAATGCAAGGGTCATGTCTGGAGGGGACACATTAACAAATCTTGGATTTGAGAACATATATTCATATATTTTGTGACTATTTAAGGATTGAAATAGTCAGACATACTTTATAAATCTTTGGGATAAGATTAGTACTTTTGGTGACATTAAATTGATCATGCATTCCTTTATAAAATCTTTGGGATAAGATTGGTACTTTTGGTGACATTAAAATGTGTCGTGCATTCTTTATAAATCTTTGGGATTTTTACATTGTACTGTGATGACACAGTGGATAAATAATTCATTTGAAACTTACATTATATTTATAACTAACCTAATGAACTCGCCCAAATTTATGCTGATTACCTTTTTTAATGCTTGTTACTCTCAGGTGAATTAGATGCTTGGATTATTTGATGTGCACTGGAGTCTAAATTTGACAAGATCTCATTCATGGATTACTACTTACATATAAATGATCAAATCTCGTTGGGTTGTTTTCATGCTTTTCATTGTGATGCAATTATTGGGAACAATGTTATATCAATTTCCATGGTAATTCAACGAGATTACTTTTTTAACTGACAATTTAGAGGTCGTTCTCTTGTATCTAGCGCTGTGTATTATGAAGTAATGCCCTCGGACACATCATTCCGATGTGACACGAATTTTGAGGGTGTTACATCGGTTCCAACTAAAGAAACTAGTTCGGTTTCAACTGAAGAAAACTAGTTCGGTTTCAACTGAAGAAAACTAGTTCGGTTCAAGCTAAAATCAACTAGTTTGGTTCCAACTACTTAACAACTCAGTTTCAGGTTTATCAAACTAAATCAACTAGTTCCGGTTTCAACTGAAGAAACTAGTTCCGGTTCAAATGAAGGAAAAACTCGTTCGGTTCAAACTGAAATCAAACTCGTTCGGTTCCAACATAAATTCGAACTAGTCGGTTCCAACTGAGAAAAACTGTTAGGGTTCCAACTAAAATCAACTAGATCGGTTTCATTGGTTCGGTTAACTCGTTCGATCTTCTAGTTCGGTTCCAACAGACAAGACTAGTTCGGTTGTAACTGAGACGAAACCCAAATTTTCAAAACTCAAAAAGACACATTTTTGATGGATTTTTGCAAAAAATCTTGTGACAATACGTGTTACTAACCATATCAGGACTCAAGAAAATGAAAAACTTTAAGGTTTTTAAGCCGAACGAAAAATTTTAAACAAGATTTTGTTCTTTGTAAAGGTTTTGAAACACAAATCAAAAGAACAACACAAAAACTAAACACACCCACTCCATGGCTTTGAAACAACCACCACCCCACACACACATATTGAAGAATATAGAATCTTGATATTTATGCATTGAACTAGAGAGAGAAATGGGTTGGAAAGTTTCTAGAGAGAGAATAGGAACATGAAAGGATGATAATTACTATTATGTGTTGAAGAGAAATGAAACAACCAAACCACCTCTTCAAGGCATGGAGAGGGTATATTTTGCTACAACTAAGGTCGGTAATGGGGTTAGACTAAGGCTTCCAGTGGGCTTGGGCCTTACTAGCTTTCTAGACGTCTAATTATATAACAATACTAGGGTTAGACTATACAACTTGATGTGACGATTGCTTTTTTGTTTCCACAAAAAAAATTTAATTGGGGGGGGGGGTTTCTTCAAAAAACGCTAGGGTTGCTTAGAACTCCTTCTATGGATCTCTTCGGTCATCCGCCGTACGGAGTTACGAGGAAACGCTAAGCTTAGTCATTAGTAGATGACTTACTCTAGGTTATACTGGACTAGATTACTTAAGGACAAAACTAAGCCTACGATCAATTTGAAATATTTAGTAAGAAAATTCAAAACCAATTAGGATATATTATAGTGTCAATAAGAACCGACCACCGTAGGGAATTTGATAATGAGGTGCAATTTGGAGAATTTTGTAATGCCAATGGTATTACACATAAGTTCTCGGCTCCACGCACTCCTCAATCAAATGGCGTGGTCGAAGGACAATAGGACATCTTCGAAGAAATGAGTAGGACTATGTTGAATGAGCAATCGTTACCACAAAAATAAATATCAAGAGTGAACGTAAACTACGAAACACTTAGTAAAGATAAAATAATGCATATAATATCTAGACAAATCAATATCCAAAGCTAGAACGCGTCCGATGATGTTTTTCAGATTCACACGGGATAACCTCTCGGTTTTAGGTCAAATTCAAATGTAACTTATAAAATTCAAAATAATGAACGAAATGGTTTAAAATAATGACCTGAAATTTACAGGGTGTGAAAAATATGTTGCACTTGCCTATCAGATTTTGAAAATGATCAAGGTTTGCATTATATTTATTTATTTATATAAACAATATTAAAGTTAAAAATAGAAAATGGAGGTATGATTACACGTGATATGATGAGAAATAAAAAAGGACCCACAGAATGGAGAATGTAACAAGACTCTATGAACTATTTTTGGCAAAAATGCTTTCCAGTAACGAGTCACATGCATCCTAAAGTAAATCAAACACCTGCCAGAAAATAGAAAAGCAACACATATGAAAAAGTTAGAAATAACCTTAATTCAAATTTTATGTTTTGTTTGTTTGTTTTGAGTCATATGTTCATACTAACTATTTTTGTGGCATATGCAGTAAATTTTTCTAGGAAATTATTAATAGGTTATGTTTGCATAAATTATTCCAGAAAACGAAAGAATTAAATTTCACAGTTTGTTGGAGGACGGCTTCAAGAAGTATTCCTGACGGCGTCCGCCAATTGTAGCTATAGTAAATTTAGTTATTTTTTTCAAATTTTTGAAAAAGTCATTTTGTTTTATTTCACAGAATTTTTAATTTCATAACTTCTCTACAGAAAAGCCACAATTAAATATACATACATTTCTATCTTATTACTTTTTTTAGGATTATAATTCACGATTAATAGTGTTGTATATCATTTCTCGTAGAATTTTACGCTTGGTATAATTGCTTTTTGTCTTTGATTTGCAGGTTATATTAGATAAGGAGAGTCCGAAAGTTCTTTGGATTTTAACTTGGACAATTCTTGGATGAAGATTTAGCCGATTCATCTTGTTTATTCTTCATTATTGAGCAAAGCCAGAGGAGTACTAGTTTCTCTCGCATTTCTTATTTTCTCTTTATTCGTTTGCGGTGTATACTAAGTTAGAACATTGGGGACAAGTTAAATAAGTGTAGGGGAATAAAAGCTTATAAATTATTCTTTTAATTGAATTGCTTTGTTAATACAAAAAAGGATGTGTAAATTACCAAAAACATAGTTCTAGGACGGTAATTTTAGCCCAAATAGAATTTTTTTTGCATATACCAGACTGAATATGAGTATTGATATGCGTCTCATGGATAGGAGTTATTGACTTAGCAAAAATCCATTACCTCTCAAAATATTTCCAGCCAAAAAATATGAGGTTCGCCTAGATCTTTAGGACATTAAAGCAAATCTTTGTTGCTTTTGATAATTATTAACCTTTAGGCTTTTAGGACTAAAATCTCATTATCTAATTCATGCTTAAGGACTGTGAGCAAATCAAATGTGTCTTCATTTATGGATTTTAACTGAGCATGTCTGATTTTATCGTTCTTTTATAGAGCATTGGTATCGTGCAGGATTATGTGAGTTGTAACGGTATATTTTTAAATTCATTGAACTTTAATTTAGTCGATTCCATATGAGACCTGAATAGTGACGATCACATTCATGTGATTAAGATTTACTAAGTGATAAGAGGCATTAGGATAAACCCTTGTTTTTAGCCTGTATTTGTTATAGTTATGATGGTCTCACCGATCATATAACTACCCACACACCCTTGCTATGCACTCATTTTTAGTGCAAGATACCCCTAGTACACCCTTATGAGCCTATCATTTTTATGGTTCTCGTAAATTTTTTTGTGGAATTCTGAAATTATTAATGAAGAGCTTGTATAAACCACAAAATGTTACACCCAAATCGCCTTAGCCTTCTTTATATGTACTCATTTTTAGTACATTATTGTTATCACATTTTCAAACCCTAGTTAATTTTTTTACTTGAGTACATGGTTGCTAAGTCGAGTCATTATTAGTGTATACAGTTTTAGGACGATTGGGATTCATGGTAGTTTTCATTATATGGATAAATAGAGAAGAAAGTCAAAATTATTACCCCCATACATGCTGTTATACACTCCAGTTTTTCTTCGATCTCCTAATTTGGGTCATAGTTAGTTTACGTTATTGAGTACTAAAAACTCAAGTGTAGGGGTGCAATTATAAACCTAAAGTCATGTATTATTTATGTTTCAGCAGATGCAGGGTGATGTGTCGTTTAGTATAGGTAATTTTGTTTTTCAAGTTTTAGATTTATATTTTGCCAACTTTACCTATTAACCAACACTAACGGGCAGTGTACCCGATCAATTGTAGATTCGTTGGTAAGTAGGGTGTCGATCACTAAGAGTGAGCGTTAATACTTAATTCTATCAGTATTTTAGTTATCTTGGTTAATTCTAATTAATTCTAACTAAACCTAAACTAACGCAAAGGGGTTTCAGCCTGAGAGATAGGCACGACTTTTGGTTTAATCTAAGCTAAATGAGACAAGGGACACACACAAGCAGATAAACAAACAATATAGAAGCGGTCAAGCACGAATGTAAGGAAAAAGTATTAGCCAATTTAATATAATAAAATATAGGAATTGTTTATGAGTGCACTGATTTTATTACTTCTGTTGTTGGTTTTTATATCATTCTAGTTGATGCTGTATTTCTTTTAAATAAAACTACGTCAGGTTTTACATTTATAAAACCCTAACTACCTCGACTATTCCTACGTACTAAAGAGCAGTGTACCTTATCGTGTATAGTGTAGTGATTGGTAAGTATGGGTGTCGACCCAAAGAATGGTTCGTGTCTCTAATTGTCTAACTGGTTTATTAATCTACCTAAGAAAGCAGTAAAGAGAGCATGTTTGAGTTTTAGTAGAATTATTGTAGGATGCTTAGGTGGTAAGCCTTGCTGTTGAAAAGGGAATTGGTATAGTGACAGACAACTAAAAAGGAAGAACACAATTAATTACTATGGTCTCTAGTGCAATGTCTTGTCACAATCTTTCAGCCACTTATTTTATGAGATACACTTAATCCTAAATAGGTTGTCTCCTAATTAGCCTGCACACTAAACTGGGTATTAATGTTAAGGGATCGCCTAATTGATCTAGGACGAACAACTACAAGTATTGGTCAACTTGCAGAAATCGGTTTTTTTCTGTGTTGCAAAGTCTTTGAGATCATATAGATCCTTGAATACATTCAACCTCAAATCAATACCTACTCCGGTCACAAGGATCACTTAAATGCACTACATAAAATAATAAAGATAGCGATAAAACAACGAGATCATAACTTAATAATAAAAAAGATAATTAAATAATTAATTTCCAAGAACACATAATAAAACTCATTAATAACATAGCAACAATAAATTAAATCGCGTGATCTGCTCAATCAAAATAATAATTAAATTATATTAACCATAATAAATTGAAGTATGATTACAAATTGTGCTGAATTAATGCTCCCGATCCCCTAGTCGAATGCCATGGCAAACCCCGAAGGGTTTGCCCTATAACCTACTACGTACAGCTTTTTCTTCCTTTTTCTAATGGTCGGCTCCACCACCGATTGGAATTGATGCCTCTATTATGTACGTATGACCCATATATATAGTTATTAGGAACCTTTGGTGGTTTGTCGAGTTTGCCCCTCACTTCCTTGTAGTCTTTAATTAACTCATGAAACTTCATGAGATTTGTGCACATATGGCCCCTCTGATGACTCGACTTTACGGCGTAATGGCATCGTCCACGTTACGCCGTAAACCTTCTGACGCAACATTTTATCTTGTAGTGTAAAAAATATGTTACGGCGTACTTTTATCATTACGTTACGCCATAACCCTTAGTCAGCATAATTATCTTCAATAAATATTTTACGGCGTAACTCTTTCAGAATGTTACGCCGTAATGCCTCGTCAGCACCAAATCTACAAAAATTAATATAATTTATTACGGCGTAACTCCTGAGGACGTTACCACCATAATGGTTTTTAAACATATAATAATACGAAGTTAATTCCGTAATTATGCAACGTAAATTCTTCCATAATGCGGATTTTGATGTAAAAAGCCCTTATTCCGCATCTTTTCCGTTCCAACGCCTCTAACTACCTGAATTCGCCAAATAAATGAATTAAGTACCGAATTCATATAAAATATGGATTAGAAAGTTAGCAATAAATGCGGGTATTTGATATATAAAAAGTATTAATTATTTGCATGTTATCATGAGTTTAGGTGGCGTCTTCTCCTTACTCTATGGTTTGTATTTTTGGTAGTGACCTGTCATAATTTAAACCAAACCCGCATTAAAGCTCACAGCGTTGATTATAATCTATCTAGGAGACAATATTGGTGAATATTGAAACCTAGCTCATTGAGGCTTTACCCACTTATGTCCGATTGTTATCTATATACTGGTAGTCCACAGTCTGAGCACTTACCCAAGGAAAACAGAATTTTATTTTTTCTTATGTGTAATCCTAAGTCACTACTTAGTCTACCTAATCACTTAACCAATGGAAGAACAGGAGCATATATTTGTAGTCCTATTATTCCAGAGTTACATAGATAAGTTGTACGTAGTATTTATCCTAGACTTTAGTTCACGTACGCAATCCTAGATCCAGTTGAATGAAAATAAACATATTGAAACATAAACAGATTTGAAGTGAATAACAGAATCTACTTTGCAACGAATATGTAAACAGTCAAAATAAAAAACCCAAACATTAAATTATCATAAACATGGCTAATACCTAAAGGTATTAGCCCATAGTCATTGTAACAATACACAGTATCATAGACGAATGATTAATATAAGCAAACGTTATGCTAATCAAACGCTTTTAACGGAGTATAGAGATTACAAGAGTTTTCCTATTGACTTGAGGCACTTGCAGGACTTTCTTGGCTTCTAAAATCGTTTGTAGATCGTACTTGATGGTCTTGCATACTGAAAACCGAGTTTTAGGTTTTCTATTTATTATAGGCTCTGAAACAGTCGATTAGTCGCCGTATTGAAGCGATCCGATACGGCGTTATTGAGGGTAAATTGGAAATTAGTGGGATCCATCGATTTATTTTATTTTATTCTAGAATATTCATTAAACGTCATTGAATACGGGATATAACGTATTAGATGGAAATCGTGTTTCTTCTGAATGTTGACCAAAATATCTTATACGGCGTATCTGCTGATGTGGATACGACGTATTCTTTAAAGTTATGCAATGGTCTTGATCTTGTATAAGTATTGGGAAATAATTTATCCGTCTAGAGTGATACTTTGTATTCTTTAGATTTAGTAGACTTTTTCGAACTTCTTCTTTTATGATCCAAAACACGCTCTTTTCTCCATCTTTTGCCAAATGCTCGATAATAACTTAGATTTATACAAATAAGTGATTAAGTATCAAATCTTATATAAAAACAATCAAACGATAATATAAATAGGATAAAATGTGCTAATAATGTGATGTTATTTGATGTCATCATATATCTCCCCACTTGAATCCTACTTGTCCTCAAGTAGACTTTAAATTTATCTTATAAAAATGTATCCCAAACAAATGTTTAGGTTTTTTCCTTTAAGCGTTTTCATTCAATTACTAGCGCACAACCAAACACCTCATGAAATTGGAAACAAAATCACTCAAATCACTCAACTAATCTATGTCGGTTATTCATTTAGTTAGTCTCGCTCAATGCGTCGGTCATTGTACGAGTATTCTATCATAAGCTTGACAAGGATACACATCTCCACCACTAAAGCTAAGGAGTAACCAGTCTAGAATGGTAAATTGGGTTAATATGATAAGGCATAGGGTTGATCATCTTTTTATCTTATCTGATTACCAATACTCCCGAAAAGGCGACAAAACCACAAATGCACGCCCAAATCCATGACCGCGACACTTGTGATTGCTCGCTCCCTAAATCAAATAAGCTAAAGAATATGATTAAGTAATCTTTACCAACAGTATTACACCAATAAGGGCGACAAAACCACACATACACATTCAAATCCATGAATGAGACACATGTGATTGCTCACTCCCTTATTCGAGCAAACCAAAGGTTAAGATGAAGAATGATATAGGGTAGGGATTAGGCATGAGAAATAATATATTATTAGTGAAAAATAAAATAACAAAACAGATAGATTAAGTCCAACCAATAAGCAAAAATGTTGCTAGCCACTTTCTGGACCACACCCTTGAAAAAGACACAAATCACTGACCAACTCACGCTTTAACACGGAAACTTACGCTTTGTTTGGTAGACACGAATTAGACTCAAAGATGTCTTAATCATCATCCTTAACGATCCATAAAAACAACCTAGCTGGAGTTCCCGTAACAACCACCTCCCAATCGTCCATAGTATATAGTACAACAATAGTTGAGATATCTACCACTTGATACAAAAAAATTTACATAATTGGTTAATGTTAATTACAATAATGTTAAAAAATGGTTATTTATCATTTTTCAAACATCTCAACGTTTTGATACTAACAAAATGTAAAAACATTTACGATAAAATTAAACGTTTACATATTATTAATCCTAAAATTCCATTTCTAAGATTAGGAATCACTCAAGGTATGAACAAACAAATCATTAAGCATGATTAGTGATCAAGAAAATATTTTTCTCTTATCCATCACATTTTTACAAAAGAATTTCACAAAATTAATTATACAAAAATATTTTTAATTAAAAGAAAAGTTTTATTATAACTATAGAATTTTGAAATTTCAAATTCTTCCACCCCGAAATGAAATGGTTCTATACCAGATACAAATTCCTAAAAAAAGAAAAAAATATTAGAGCGTGTTACGGGGCGGCCCTCTTATAGGCATGGCGGTCCCCTTATTTATCTTGGGACAGACTGGCGACCGTTTGGGACCGCCGGTAGTTACCGTTGGATTTTCCTGCCTATAAATACTGGTCCACCCCTTGCTGAAAATCAGACCCTTTACATGAATTTTCTCACACTTCTTTCTCTCTCTTAAATCCTTATTTCTCTCACTAAAAAGCTTGATCACTAACATCTCTTGATCTTGTTTCAAGTGATCTAATCTCTTCTTCTAATCTTTTCCCACTCATTCAAGTGCAAGAGAAGAACACTCGTATTCGTCAAGAAACAAAGTGTTGATTAGTGATCTCTTCTCCTTTATTCTAAGTATCAAATCTCTATTTTAATTATCTTGTGTATTTATGTAATTCATATAGTATGTAAATCCGATAGTGTAGATCTAGTGATTGTGTATTGATTGTGAAGTGGTAGATTGGTTCTAGCTAAGATTAAGACTCGACATTTAACTTAGTGTCAGAAAATAACATAAGCGACGTGTAAACGGTTTTCTCCGCCTGAAGAGAGCTTGTTGACATAGTGAAATCTCGAGTAGGATACTCGGGGAGTGGAGTAGGGCGAAGAAGAGCTTCGTAGCTGAACCACAATAAATCTTGGTATCTTGGTTTGATTGTTCCTTTCCTTATCTCTTTATATTATTGTCATTGCTATTTAGCTTTAGTTTAGATTGTTATATTGTTTGTTCATATTGTGAATTGGTTAAACATATAACTTGAATTTACATATTTTGTAAACAAATTTTTTAAAACGAAAATGAACCTATAAACTATTCAACCCCCCCCCCCTCTAGTTTCCACAATTGGTATCAGAGCCAAGGTCACTCAAGATTTTTAAAATATACTGTATTTTAAAGCATGGATCGATCTATGGATTCCGACAAATATCTAGAAGGGCAATCTATGCAATGCCCACCACTCTTTGAATGTGATAGTTTTATTTATTAAAAAAATAGATTCGAGACGTATGTTAAATCAAAAGATCTAGATCTTTGGCATGTTATTACCAACGGTGATTTTCAACCTATTGAACAAAATCCAAAAACCAAATTAGATGAGGTTATCCCTTTCGAAAAACAAAGTGATGATCTTAAAAAGAGACTCGCAAAAAATAATGAAACGAAAATGGTTATTTATAATGCTTTGCCAAGAAAAAAATATGAAAGAATTTTCATGTGTAATACGGCTAAAGAAATTTGGAAAACATTATTAATCACCCACCAAAGTAATTGTTAAGTCAAAGATAATAAGATCGACCTTTTGGTTAAAAAATATGAACAATTCGTCATTGCCGAAGACGAATCTATAGATAGTGCTTTTGCTAGATTTAATACTATTATTACTAGTTTAAAAGCTCTTGATGAATGTTATTCTAGCAAGAACTATGTTAGGAAATTTCTTAAGGCTCTACATCCTAAATGGATAGCAAAGGTCATAGCAATTAAAGAGTCGAAAGACTTAATATCACTATCTCTTGATGAACTTATCGGGAACCTCAAAGTTCACGAAATGATCATCAAGAAAGATTCGAAAATAGTCAAAGCAAAGGTTGAAAGGAAATATCTTGCTTTAAAGGCTAAGAAAGAATCTATTAATGAAGAGTGTTCGACTTTCGAAAGTAAAGACGAAGAATATTCCATGGCGGTAAGAGACTTTAAGAAGTTCTTCAAAAGAAGAGGTAGATTCATGAAACAACCTCGGAACGACAAAAAGACGTTTCAAAGAAGCCGAGATGACAAAAACGGTAAAAGTGATAGAAATGCTTTAGATGCGGCGACCCGGATCATCTTATTGGAGAATGTCCAAAACCCCTGAAAGACAAAAACCAAAGAGCATTTGTTGGAGGTTCTTAGAGTGATAGCGGTGAAGAAGATGATGAGAAAGTCAATAATAAAACGTGTCTAGTAGCTCAAGCATCAAGTGAGGTATGTTCCGAATCCTCTTACTTTAGTGATGAAAACTCGTCAATAGATGATTTAGTACTAGATAACGAATATGATAAACTGTGCAAAATGAGCTTAAAGATAATCACTAAAAATGAAAGACTAAAAGCCACTAGAGATAGCTTAGAAAAGGAAATTAGTACTCTAAAAGAAAAAGTGTCTACACTCAAGAAAAACAAAGAAGTTAATCTTGAATGTGTAAAATATCATATGCTTAAAAATGATAATGAAAAGCTTAAAGAGGAAGCTCTTAAATTAACCAAGTTTGAAAAGAGCACACATTGCTTAAATGAAATGTTAAATAATAAAAAACCCTCCGGTAAAAGTTAGGTTTAGGGTTTAATTCATTTGAAGCATCATCTAGTGGAACCAAGGAAATAAATTTTGTGAAAACCCAGAAAAAGGCGTCCTCTGATGGAGGTCCCATAAATATGGGCGGCCAAATATGGGACCGCCACCAGGAACTACGTCTGGATCTGAGAAAAGTGTGTTTTTTCAAAAATCTATTTTGGGTCTCAGACCAAAACACATAATAGTAAACAATGTAAAAGTTCCAGTTGCTAGTGATAATGAAGTTAAACAATTTTATAAGCCAT
>BQNB010096995.1:0-23821 GCA_026074375.1 Tanacetum coccineum | reverse complement strand
TAGCTATAATAAAGTCTAATCTAAGAACTGCTACCAGCCTCCTCTGGCAGCTTTGGCTGTGCAGGACCCCCAGCGGGTCCCTGTTGTCCCTGTAACGCAGTAACCTGCCCCTGTAATGCCATCACCTGTCCCTGTAAAGCTATCACCTGCCCCTGCAGTGTGGTGACCAGTCCTTGAAGTGGAATGATCTCTCTCTATAGTGTCTGCATAACAGTCAATGTTCTGGGGAAATAATCTGTGTTGTCGAAGTCCCTTTGATCAGCATGCTATCATCTCTTTCATCCTCATCACGCCTCCCGCGGTCTGTTCTCTAAGCAAATCTAAAATCACTTCCGTCTACTACGAATCGGTCTGTCTCTAGCAAATCTGAAATCGCTCTCCGTCTACTACGATCTGCTGACTGTAACTCTGTGATCTCTAACATATGTGCATGAACTGTGGTGCGTAGTGACATAACCTCTGCATGCGCAAGATCACTCGCATCCATCAAGAGACGTGTATGTGCATGTGCACGTCTGTATCTAAACAGCATATTGACCCGACTGGCCAATAGCTATATCTGACTCTGCTCATCGTCTAACATCGTGTAGATCTCATCTGTGTCTCGCCTAACCATAGACTCAAAATCTCTCACGTGTGCACCCAACTCTGTGTCAGTACTAACTGGAGCTCCTTGTAGGGTCTCAACAATCTCATCCTATGAATCCGTGATCCCATATCCAACATATCTCTCTGGGTCACGCCTGATCTCCCTGTCCATAGTGGCAACAAAGCCGTAATCTGCCCTAAGACCTCCAGCTGGTCTAGCAGCAGCAGCGGCGGAGCTCTCTCCTACCTCGTATCTAGGACCAAGAGCTATACCTAACCTCTTCCGAGGTGGTAGGTTAACCTCGGGTCTATCCTCTCTACGACTGACAGAGGGTAGTAACAATGGTGGTAATGAAGTAGGAGTTGATGTGGGCATGGGTGGTGGTGCATCTGGTCTGGTGGGGGAGAGTATGAAGGGTGGTGGTAATGGTAGAGAATGGGAAGTAGCTGCAGCCTCAGCTCTCATCCGAATCATGGCAGCTCGATAGCCCAATGAACGAATAGGACTAGGAGGTGGTGCTGATAATACAGGTGAGGGTGGTGATAGTGGTAATGGTGGAGATGGTATCGGGGGTGGCAGTGGGAAAGGAATCTGGGGTGGTGATGAAGACCATGGAGATAGTGGTGATGCTGGTGGGGAAGATATAGCAAGCAATCTGGCAACCTCAGAATCAGACCATGCTGGTACAGGTAATGGCTCTGGAATAGTAATCCTAGCTGTCATACGATATGCAGGGTGAGGTGGTGGTGTGACCGCAGACTCATCAGTCTCAAACGGCTCAGTCTCCTCTACAGACGGGGCAGTAGCTGGTAAAGCAACAACTACAGGGTAGGCAGGAGCTGGGTGCTCCTCCTCCGCCTCCTCGTCAACCTCAACATCCATCTCATCATCCTCATCCTCCTCATCGGCGTCGATGTCCATATCATCATCCTCATCCTCCTCGATGTCCATCTCATCATCTCCGTCATCTCCTCCATCAGCAGGATAGTCGATAGGATCCTCCTCAGGGTCCTCATCGTCATCCTCCTCCGGATCTGCCTCAGGATCAGTCTCTGGAACATAATCAGGTGACTGTGCAGTGGGTGAGGCATCCTCAGCACCTGGCTGATCCTCAGCAACAATCTCATCGTCAGCATGCTCTGGACCTGGAACATAATCTGGCGAAAGTGGTGCCTGCTCTGGCTCCTCAGGGCCAGGCACGTAATCTGGAGAGGGTGGGGCCTGAAGAGCGGCCTCCACGTATGGGTCCTCTGGCATGTAGGGTAGCTCAAGGAACTCGTGATCATCGGCTCTCGGTGATCCTATGTCTGATAAGTCCTCATATGGACTGGACACCGCTGTGTATGTGATCCCCGATTCATCTGAATCTGACATGACTGTATCTGAAAATCCAAAGATAGCTTATATTAGTATTTAATATAAGACTCTTATAGTAATATACATTTATAATCATAACATGTATATTAATTATGAATGCATCTAGTCCAACCAACTAATGCAACAAGTAGTGTATGCATGAATGTATGCACATATGTATGTCCCGTGTAAACCCCTTTGTTATAAAACAGATCAATAACACAAGATGTATATAGAACGACCAAAAAGTCGTTTAAAAACTGATACATTGGATTTAACAAAGTATTTGTTACATAAGCCGAAGCTTCACTTGTCCACTTGTTCAAAGTACAAAGATTTCTAGCCCATACAGTTATACAAAATGTAATGCGACAAAATCTTTAATGCATGATATCCCAATCAAAACCACCAATGTATCCCTTGCACCTCGTGCTTACTGATCCCCTGAAAAACATTGCTTTAAAACGTCAACAATAATGTTGGTGAATTCATAGGTTTGATAAATCATATATTGTAGGACCACAAAATTTCCCAAGTGTATGATAATGCAACAGATGCAGACATCATATAAATGTAATTACGTTGCTCTAAGCTCATGACACTGAAGCTTGACATGAATGAATACCAAATAAATGGTCTACATTGCCCGTGGTGATGTTCTAACCCGCAACATCCTATATTCGACATGGTATACGTTCGTTTGTCCAGTGATAGCTAATCACCCGAACGGGGTTGTCAAACCCAATAGATCTATTAATAACATTCGCGCTCACAATCCCGTAATTGACAGTTCATGATAATAGGCTCAGATATGGGTTATCGCTACTTAGGCAACACGTAATCATAACATGAAACTTTAACCACTTGCGTCCAATTAAAAAGCATTGCATGTTTTTCACCCCAAAAACTTATAAAACAAAAACATGTAAAACGTGGGGCTATGAACTCACCTTAAGTGAGCGAATAACAAGTATATCGCAGATAATGCTTCACGTAAATCGTCAGATGCAACCTATTTAAATTAAGGTTGTATAAGTACCATGTACTTCGATTAACCAATATCATATGTTCCTATATAGCTCATCATACTATCGTTTGGACTATCATAATTAAGAGGTCATGTAGTGAACGTATGAGGAGCTAGGACACTTTAAATCGTAAATCCAACAACTCGTCGATACGCTACCCCGAAGAGGCCTCATTGTGAAACTCCCTAGTAATATAGTACTTTGATTAACTAATACCACATATAATTCTATATAGCTACATCACCATCTAAATGTTTGAGTGAAATCATGTTTATAAAATCAAAACATTTATAAACATACTTTTGGTAAAAACGTCATAACTTTCACGTTTTAAGTCCGTTTCTTGCGTTTCTTATGCCCATGTCTTCGTACTAAGACGAGTTATCAAAAATTGACATTTTTATATTTTTGGTCCTCTGGTGAACAGTAACTTTTACTGTTCACACCAGATCATGAGTTATCTTATATCGTTTTTGTTGTCGTAAAACCCGTAAACGTCGTATTTTATTCGTTATAGCTCCGTTTTTAGCGATTCTTTCGAGCACGTTCTCGTAGTTGAAAGTTCTACTTATTTATGAGGTTTACAAAAATAATTATTTCTGTCATGAATAGTAACTTTTATAAAAATAGTTTTATAAAAGTATTAATTGTCGTAAACTCGCGAAATTCATAACTCGTTCGTTATTAATTGAAAAATTACGATTCTTATCATTTTGGAATCCTAAAAATGTGTTTTAGTTGATAAAAATATCAAACTTGCTGTTTGATGGAGTTTTTATAAAAGTTATTTTATAAAATCCGTTTAATTAACGTATAACCCGTTTTTAACGTAACTTTTTCGTTATTAATCCGTTTGACAAGTTTCTTACCTTTTCGGAATCGTCATGATGTGTAGAATTTTATAAAAACATAAAATAATATGTTATTTACACGAATTTTGGACAGAATCTTTGCATGACTTTGTTAAGTCCATTTCTAACCTTTGTTTCCATATCTTCACTTTATAACTTTTACCACTTGTCTTATATTCCATATATGCTATATATCATAGTTATATTAAAGTCCATAATCCCATACAATGTCCATTTGTCCAAATTTATAAGTTCATCATAATACTTATAAACCATAACTTTTGTATTTAACCATTAATCACTAGTTTTATATATAACCATTTTTACATAATAACCATAAGTGTACAAGTCTTCCCATCTTGTTATAACCTTATTGTAATGATCATATGACATTACTACAAGTCCATAATCAACATTAACATGTCATTTACCTTTCCTTTACTTGTAACATATTATGAAACCTTTATAAACCCTAATTTGTAGTTAATCATTTTTACACCAAAACAATATGGTACAACACTTTCTCATCCCTTTTAACATGATATTAGCAATATCACAACATATATAATAGTGTACAAAATGATCATTACAAGTAAAAACTCCATTTTCATGTTAAAATCCTAAATGGTGATTCAAGCTATAATAGAACTAACATATGCATATAATGAAAATTGTAAGAACATAAAGAGTTCAAGATGACCTTATGGTGAATGAAGATGATGACTAACACAATCTAAACCCTTGTTTAGACTAGAAACCAAAGCTTGCCCAATATTAACCCTAGTTTTCCAAGTGAAAACCCTAACTTCTCTTTTCTTGATTAATGCTTGAAAATGGTTAGCCAATGCTTGCAAATGCCTTAAAATATCTTAGGAAGGATGTATGTAGGTGTGTATGGGTTGTAGAAAATTTAGTATGGATTTATTATATAGGGGTGTTTGTGCCGTGAGCTTGGAGGAGCAAAAAGGGAGGGATGGTTTGATTTTTGCTAAGTGTTTTGGTGTTGTATGAGTTCCTATCTCTAGTATGCATGTATATATGGTAAGTCTTGGTCAAAAGATTGCAATAGTGGTCTTAGACAAGTCTCATGGTCTTAAGGAAGAAAAATAGTCAAAAGGGAACAAGTTATGGCTTGGTTTAATTAGCTAGGTGATGTACAAAGCCACTTGGAAGATTTTTCTTATATTTCTTGTATACATTGCAATAATTTCATCCCATGTATGATATACATGATATATTTTTGTAACTTTTATGTATTGGGTATAAATGTGGGTATTTGTTGAAGCGTAAAAAAGTTTTGGTGGTTCCGGGTATGCCTAAACGTATTTTATTGCGAAACGAAATCACTTTACGCAACCAATAAAAATAAAATGAACAAAGTTAATAATTATCCTCAAAATAATTACTTAACCCTTGCTTGATGTAAACATTTAATTGTTTGATGCCCGTTTACATTAAACGCTAATTTTTAACTTACACGATTTAAACTTAATTCATGAAATCACAAGCAAACGCGTACCACACTAAAAATAAATAGTAGATTTATCGACGTCGTCAATGACTTGAAAACACAGGGTGTTATATCAGTGCTTCAACAAAGGATAGTGCTGCTACAACAACAACTGCTATAATTCTAACTCCAAGGAAAGGAATTATTTTTCAAGAGTTAGGTACAACAACAACAATAATAATTTCTTCACAACAACCATCATAGGCAAATGTTTAGGACAAAGGCAAAGGGAAAATAGAAGAACTTGTGAAGCCAAAGAAGAAAGATCTAATCAGGCTTGATGAAGAAATTGCTTCAAAGTTACAACCTGAGTTTGATGAAGAGGAGATACTTGCAAGGGAGAAAGATGAAGCCAATGTTGCCTTCACTGAAGAATGGGATGATATTCAGGCTAAGATTGAGGCTGATCATGAATTAGCTCAAAGACTGCAAGCACAAGAGCAAAAAGAGTTGTCTTATGCAGAAAATGCTACATTATTTGTACAACTCTTAAAGAAAAGAAGAAAGCACTTTGCTACAAAAAGAGCAGAAGAGAAGAGGAACAAACCACCAACCCAAGCTTAACAAAGAAAAATAATGTGTACTTACCTAAAGAATATGGAAGGAAAGAAGCCCAAAGACTTGAAGAACAAATCTTTTGATTCTATTCAAAAGATGTTTGACAGAGCTTTCAAGAGGGTGAATACATTTGTTAATTTCAGAACAGACTTGGTGGAGGGTAGTTCAAAGATAGTAGTAACTGAGCTGGAACAAGAAAGTATTAAGAAATAGAAGGTGGATGAGGATAAAGAAACAACAGAGCTTCAAAGTCTAATAAAAGTCATTCCAGATGAAGAAGAGATAGCAATTGATGTTGTACCTTTAGCTACTAAGCCTCCAACTATTGTTGACTGGAAGGTCCACAAAGAAGGAAAGAAAAACTATTATTAAATAATAAGAGTTTATAGAAAGTCACAAATGTACAAAGTCTTTAGTCAAATGCTTAAAAGTTTTAGCAGGGAAGACTTGGAAGATTTGTACAAGATGGTAAAAGCTAAATATGGATCAACAAGACCAGTGGAAGACTTAGATTGATTTTATATGGAGATATGAAAACAATGTTTGAACCACATGTTGAAGATCAAGTATGAAAGAATCAAGATGATTACAAAGTGTTGGATTGGAAGTTATATGATTCATATGGAGTTCATTCATTATGGATGCAACATGTGTACATTCATATGTTGGTAGAGAAGAGATATCCCCTTAAACCATCTACAATTACAGATATGATGAATAAGAAGCTTCAGGTTGATTATTTAAATGAAATGACATATCAGCTTCTTAAACTTCTCACAAAATAGCTAAAGAATCAATGAAGTGTTTGGAAGCATCCTCCAGGTGATTAATGAAGCTTTTAATAGAGAAATTTGAGATTTTGAAAAAGAATATCAAGTTTAGGGGAGGATTGTTGGGATTAAAAGACTTCTTGATGATCTTAGAGTTACTACTGCTCAGGTTTGTGTTACTGCTGCTAAGCTAAAGTTAGTGCTATTCATTAACTTTAATGAAAAATATGCTAAGTAGTTAGTCTGCTAGTATAAAGTTAGTACTGCTAGTTCATAGTTACTACTGTTAGTATAAATTAGTACTGCTAGTATAAAGTTAGTACTGCTAGTGTAAAGTTAGTACTGCTGGTGAAGATTGAAGAAAATATTCTAAGTAGTTACTACTGCTTATGCTTAGTTAATGTTGTTGGTGTATAAGTTACTACTGCTCAAAGATTAAGACTGCTGAAAGAGTTTCTACTATCAGAAAAAGGATAAAGACAGAAGAAAGGATAAAGATTGTTTGGAGATCAAGATTACTTACGTGATAAGTATTAGTTATTTATAGAATAGATCATAGAGAATATTCTAAGTCTTAGGAATATATTGTAAATCAACTAGGTATCCTTGATGTATAAAAGGAGGTCCTAGGGTATAGATGATATATGTGTTGTTTTACGATTTGGTAAGTGTTAATTTATAGCTTCAAGGTTTTGTAACCCTAATCCTAGGAGAGTATTCGTATTATTCTTAATAATATTGGAGCTTTTATTGTTTGTTGAATTGTGATATTATGTTACTGTTTCATTATTCTTCTAATATTAAAGATTAGATTCCGCATAATCTTTAATACACTTAACAAAGTTTCTACTATAGTTGTGTTAGATTTATTAATATAACTAAACCTTAAACAAGCTTATGGAATTCAATCTATTAAAGTGGGATCCAACAAGAGGTAACTGGGACAATTGGGAGCACCAGTATTGTTCGTTAAGAAAAAGGATGGATCCTTTAGAATGTGTATTGACTATAGAGAACTGAATAAGTTGACCATTAAGAACCGTTATGCACTCCCTAGGATAGACGACATGTTCGACCAACTTCAAGGATCACAGTACTTCTCTAAGATAGATGGTATGTGCTTAATTACACATACCATTTTCCATTCTAAACGGACTTAAACGACTAAAAACGTACCAAAAATACATTGTATTTGTATGTTTTGCATTTGTATTGTGCAGGAAACGGATATTCAAGAAAAGGAACAAAAAGAAAGCCAAAAACAAACAAATCCAAGCACGGAATGGAAAGGACAAAGTCAAAGGTCAACCAATTGAAGAAAATACAACTTGAGGGACTAAAATTGCCAAACCTCAAGATGTATTACTAAAATAACAAGACAAGGGTCAAAATTGCAAACCGGGCAAAGATTGCATTCAAGTTATATAACTTGAGGGGACAAAACTGCCTACTTCCCCAAAAGCCTTCTTTCCCGCCCCAACAAAAACCCAGGTACAACTTGGATGTCTTCCCATACTTCCTCCCTGCAAAACCACTCGACACCCTAGCCAAAATCATTTCAACCACCCTACTATTTCCCCCCAGCTGTATAAAGGCCATGTTGGCAATCCCTCACCTTTCCCAAGTATCTTCAATGGCTGAGATTGACTCCAAAGAAGCACAAAAGAAATTAAAGGCTGGGATTTGCTTTAGAATCACCTCACACAACAAGCACACTTGGTTTTTGCTCTCACAAAAGAAGCACAAGCTGCAAGTCCAAGAGATGAAGACTTCGGCTATATATAAGAGCCTTTTGTAAGCCTTTGAGGCAGTTAGTTTTTAATTAATTTCAGTTTTTAATCTTAGCTTAATTTTTAAGTCATTTACAGCTTTTACTTTCAGCTTTGTAACACTTTCAAGTTTTAAATGCAAATTTGAGGTTTTAAGTTAATTTACAATTCCAGTTATCAAGTTTCTTCATTGTATTGTTTTGTGTTCAAAAAGCCATCAGTACAGCTTATTAATAAGCTGCCTTAATTAAGTAAATTTAAAAAGTTAAGTAGTTAAGAGAAAATTACAAAAATCACTCTCAAATATACCACAGCTTACTTTATGGATGATAAGCCAGTTCTGGATGGGCTTATGGACTCTCACTAGCTTGTTTTATACAAGCTAGAGCTTGTAGATTCTTTGTTTGACCCTGTTTTGAGCAAGGGTTTTGTAAGTTTCTCTCTTTTTCTTACATTTCTTATTCACTGCAGAAGTGCTTATTTATTACTTATATTTGCTTATGTATGCTTTATTATGATGTCTAGTGCTTATCTTGCTTAGTTGTTAGTTTAAAAAGTAGTTTGTATCAATTTCTTAATTAGTACTGTCAGTTCATTTGATAAAACTGTTGGTTTTGAGTTAATACTGCTAGACCAATTCAGCTTATTTAAGTGCTCATTCTTGATTAAAAGTCGCTTATAAGTGTTTTAATTTGTTATTTGATAATCTGTTTTTAATTAGCTTGTAAGAAAAATGATTTTTAAGGGGTATTTTCAACTAGCAGTACTAACCTGTAGTTAGTACTGCTAGTTCACTTTTGGAACAGTACTAACTTAAAGCTACCTTTTCAAAGTATTTTCAAAAGTTTATCAGTTTGTAACTTTTTAGTTTATTCTCCATTCTAGTTTAATCTAGTTGCTTATTCTTATGCCTGAGTGCTTATTAGTGTTAGTTAAATATCTGTTTTAGCTTATTTGCTTATTTCTTGTTTCATTGTGTTTTATTATAACTAGCAGTACTAACTTATAACTAGCAGTACTAACTTATAACTAGCAGTACTAACTTATAACTAGCAGTACTAACTCCAAGTTAGTACCGTTAGTTAATACTGGTAGTACTGTTGTTAGTACTGCTGAGTTTCTCCTGCTTTGCTTGCTATAATTGCTTTTTGATTTTGCTTATTTAGAGTTAGTTTAGCTTATTTGATTTGTCTTCAGCTTATTTGAGCTCTATATAAATGTCTTATTGTAAACAGTTTTAAGTGTTTTGCCATTTCTAGCTTTATTTTTGTTTCCAGCGTTATTTTCTTTGCTTAATTTTATGTGCATTGCTATTAGTATTAGCATCCAATCATTCCTTGTCATATTCAAACACCAATCATCAATCGTCTTTCGATTTTCCATTTCTAGCCTCGTTGGGACATAACGACCCGGGAACACTCTATACTGCTTCCGGTTTACTTGGTCTCGCGGATTCTGATCCTTGTTGTGCATTTATATGTATTTATATTTATTGATACATAAAAAGGTGTGAGTATCAGCGAACCAATATCTATTCCACTATTGATGCTTGTAAAACAGCGAATGAGATGTGGATAGCCATTGAAAGGCTACAACAGGGTGAATCATTGAACGTACAAGATGTAAAGACCAATCTATTTTGCGAATTTGGAAGTTTACTTCTCGAAGATAGGAGAAATCCCTGGAGTCGGTATACTCACGGTTTACAAACTGATGAATGAATTGTCAAGGGACAACTGCAAGTATACTACAATGCAAGTAAATGTTCAATATCTTTAACAAACTTCAACAAATGGTCAAGATTAGACGGTGTCAAGCAATCAAAAGAAATAGACACCATCTCATATCAAACACTTTTTTGACTTCCTGAAGCAGTATCAAAACATAAATGAAAGTTAATGAAATAATCGTGCTAGAGAATAGCCAAAAGTTTGCAAAATCCATTAGCACTTGTTGCGGCTTAGCTCAACCATCCTCAGATAATTACTATCAAGCACTCAAAACCTCAGAGAACAAATACAACATCAATCGTTCCACAAGATCAAGTGCATCCTACCAGACACAAAGGCAAAGAATCGCCAAACCATTGGTACACTCAATCTGTTTTAGTATCGTAAAGAATTACAGTGATCCTGAACAAGCCAGAGGGAAAAGGACAGTGCAAAAGAATTTGCACTCCATGAACAAAGTATTTCAAAAGGCTCTACAAAACCTACCACAACAACCGTCGGAACTTCTTCCAAACTCCAGGAACAAGACTGAAGATACACACCAAGGTATAACAACGACAAACAATCAGGGCAGTTTGGGAATCAAGAGTACAATGACAGTTGAACGGGGCTAAGGGGAAACTGAAGGCAAGTCAGTAGTTGCAACATAATGGAAACAGATCTTTAACTGCAAGGTATTTGGCCACTATGCAAAGGAATGCAGGAAGCCAAAGCGTGTTAAAGACTACTCGTATCACAAGGAAAAGATGATGATGTTCAACAAGTTGAGCACCGTGTTCCACTGCAAGCTGACACGCTGAATTAGCTAGTGGTACACGTATTGAAGAGATTGATGAACAGAATTGGAAGCACATTACAGTTTCAAAGGCAAAGATCATGAGGTCTTAACAAAAGAATCCACTTCAACGTGAACATCCATTGGAACAGGTACAAAATCAATGATGAAAATAAGTTGTTTGCCAATGAAATACAACATTCTGAGATAGTAATACTGCATAATGGTGCTAGATGAGCTGTGTTGCGCTTGCATAATTTAATTGCAAACTAAACTCTTTATACTGAGAAAACAAAATCAGATTTTTTAATGCAAATTAAAGAAAGCAAAAACCCATCATTGACCAAGAACTAGAGGAGTGCAAACAACAAACTTAGTGATACCTATTAGGGCCTCTGGGGGAGGCTTACATATTGTCGGGATAGTTGTCTTATTGCACTTCAGAACAAACAGAATGAGCTTGAAATACAATAGCCTTTAATGACCTGAACGATTGATTATAAATACTTTCAAACAAAGTTACATGAAACTCTAGGACTATTAGCTCTAAAGACATAGAAATTAAATAAGCTTAAAAACAAAAGCCTATGAAAAATTCAGTTCTAAATCAGAAGCATGATGAGTTAGTCAAAATAGTCTTAAACAAAGTTACAATATGAAGTCAACTCAAAGAGAAAAGTAATTCATTTCGAATTTAAAAGGTTAAGAAGAAAAAGATATTGAAAGATGATTGAAATGGACAAACAATTAAATTTTTTTAACAAAATTGTTTATACTTGTAATCATCAAGTCCAGACGACATTTCATATGTTAGCACCCAAATGCTCGACATATAATGGTAGACCAACCTTTGCTAATCCAAGGTACCTCAAGAAAGCTCAATCTGAAAAGCCCAGTTTGTATGAGATCCCATATGATACTTCTGATCTTGCAAACATATTTGGCCCTAATAAGGAAGAAGACCATAACTCTTAGCAAATGAGAGTAGAAAAAAATGGAGATAATAGATTATGTCAAAACCATATGATTACACAAAACAGAATAGTCTTTATGAAATTTTCAAAGCACCCTCACTGGAGTATCTTTATCAGTTGGAACGCGTAAAAGAAGTTAGGAAGACAATGTGGAGAAAACCGTTTTGTTAGAAAACAAAACCAAACATTGCTAAAACGTTGCCTTTCTACCCTCTTTTTCGAAATCCATTAGTAAAAGTAGACAAGATTTTTAACGACAATGACATGAACATTTAACATCAATCAATTTAGAGAAATTGTTTGATCGAAGCCTTGGTTTAAACATACTATGATTATTTTGGGTTTAACGCTAAAGAATATGGAATTTGATAAAAACCTTATTAATGCCTCTTTCCATATAAACTCAAAATGATAGTTTTTGTTTTGAACATGAACTTAAAACAGAAATGCATGAAGATTATGAGTACGTCAAATCCCTTAAAAAAGAGGTTGACGAACTTGAATGCTAAAAGGCGATTTTTCAAACATATATGCCTACTTCTCGAAGAGTGTGTGTCTAAGGATGTTAACATTGCATTATTTGCATTCTTGTCTGATTTAAATGCTTATGGCTGAATACCAATGCATGTACCTCATATAGTCAAAAATGTGAATTCTGCACAAAAGTTTTCGAAACAAACTGAATCTGTTAACAAAGAAGTTCATAATAAACTTTTAAAGAGTTTTGCTAAACTTGAAAACCACTCGATTTCTCTTGAACTTGCTTTACAACAATGTAAAGAACAAATTAAAAACACTCAGTTGCAAAGAAAACGGATCAAATGTATTTTGAAAAGAACGTGAACAATATCATGAAATACAGGATTTGAAAGCTCAAATGCAAGACAAGAACATAGCCATCAGTGAGTTAAAGAAACTCTATGAGAAAGAGCAAGGAAAGTCTTGTGGAAAAAACTCACTTTTGATAAACATCTGTTGTTTTCGACAACCAAATGCTCAACGATTCCAAAACCATCAGTTTTAGAAAAACCTACTCCTTTTCAAATCTCCTAAAATGAGAAAAAAAAAAAAAAAGTTTTCAACAAAAAAGTCGGTTATAAAACTAATGTTGTCGGATGGTTTGTTTAAACAAGAACTCAACAGAATTTTGCCTCAGATAGAAAACACGCGGAAATACAACATCGAATAGTGCTTAACCAGGGAATTGTAATAGAATTGACACTAGTACAACACAAAACAAGAACCGCAGTTTCCCTCATGCTCTAGGAATACTAAAACCTTACGTGTCTAATTCTTCAGGAGTAAATCACACTACTATTGTTAGCAGACCACAGCTAAATTGCTATCAATTTAAAGATAAGGTCGGTGCCAAAAAAATAGTCAAGTAAAGGTTTAAAAAGAAGGAAGTAGAAAGACCATCATAGATTTCTAGTATATCTAAAGAAAAAAAGTCTATAACTAACATGCGTGTAATGACAGTTTAAATTCTAGAAAACTTCGAATGTGAATGATGTTTGTGCTGAATTTGAAAATGTATATGTTTAAAATCTAAACATGATGCTTGTGTTTCTAGATACTTGAATGACATGGAACGCTAGAACTAAGACGCCTAATGTAGTGCCTATAATTGTCTAGTAAACTCAAGAGAAAGAAAGCGAACAAATCTGTTGCAGCAACACGCCCATAAGAAGAATAGTTGCATCATATACCACTATTCAGAAATTTAAGAGTTACTATACAGGATTTGTATAAGAATACAAATCAGAGAATGGAAATGGGTGGATAGCTAAGACATGTCCCATCAAGATATACATGGACATAAAAGCTCTTAGGAACCAAAAAGATATGGATGCCTAAGATCAGAAAGATGATTTAACAACAAGTATTGTCCTACTATAGACATGTGTCTCTAGGATTACTAATGACTTTAAGATATCAATTCTTAGGATCTAATTAGTCCAATGTACCATCGTCCTCTACTTCCCTTGCAGATTGTACAACTCATCCTATTCTTGTTGACTCTGGAATGCACAAAGCACATGACCCAGTCAATCACAATTTATGTTATTTTGTGGAGAAATTTCTAGGTACTGTTCAATTTTGGAAATATCAATTTGCTCCAAATCTTGGGTTATGGAGATCTGAATCACGGAAAATTCACGATCAAACGGGTTTATTACATCCGAAGGCCTCAAACACAATCTTTTTCTTGGTGACAATTCTGTGATGCGATTTGGTGGTTGCTTTCGAAAATCTACTTTTTTGTGAGAGATACTACAGGGAAACATTTACTAACTGGGAATGTGGATCCGATCTCTTACAGCAATATTCTCTTCAGAAACAACCTTCATCAACTCCAATCTGTTTCATTTTCATGGCTAAAGCTTCACTACACTCAAGCATGGTCTGGCATCGAAGACTTTCTCATCTTACTTTGATTACATCACCTAAGTCTCACAAGAAAGATTATTGTGACAGGCTTACCTAAGTTGAAATATGTCAAGGATCAACTTTGTTCGTCTTGTGAAATGAGTAAAGCAAAAAGAAGCTCATTTAAGTCAAAAGCTGTTCCAAGTTCCAAAGGAAGGCTGAATTTGCTTCACATGGACTTGTGTGGTCCAGGCGGGATGCAAGCATAAATGGGGAAGAAATATATCCTGGTGATTGTTGACAGACTATATCCAAAGATACACTTGGACTCTTATTTTCTACGATCCAAAGATGAAACTCCCAAAGTATCCCAAGACTTCTCACGATGATTCAACGCAATCTTCAAGCACAAGTTATAATGTCCGTACGACAGAGCCATAAAGTTCTTGAACAAGACACTCCATGTTTATTTCAAAGAAGAATGCATTAAACATCAGAATTCCACTCCCTCGAACACCTGAAAGAACGCGTTGTTCCAAAAGACATAATCGGCACTCTTGTTGAGGCTTAGTCGGAACAATGCTTCTCACTACTAAGCTATGCCATTATCATTTGGGCTAAAGCCATGCAACCCGCATGCTAAACTCAGAACATATCAATCGTCATATCGAATCATGGAAAGGCGGCGTATCACATCATTAATGAACATGTAAACCTTTAATAAAACATCTGCACATCCTTGGTTGCAATTTGGTATAAACATAACAAGAGATGGGGAAAGATCTGGATAATATGAAAGAAAAAGGGGATCCATAGAGTCATGGTGGGATATTCAGACTCAGTCGAAGGGATATCGAGTTACAAACAAGAGAAAACACGCTAATAGTTTAGATCCAATTCATATCAAGTTTGATGAAACAAAGAAATGATGTCCCAGAATCACAACAGTTCAGACCTCGCACCACACCGTCAGAGAGGTACTGTTGAAAATGTCACTTCAGGCCTCGTTCCTGAAGGACAGAAGGCATCAGATTAAGAAACAACACTAGACCGTTGCCGTACACCCAAGTATAAAATTTTGGTTCCTCTAGCAAAAAAGACAGATTCGTCTACAACAATTGGTGGAAATTCTCCCCGTTTCCTTTACTTGAAGAATATTAACAATTCCCCCACGCACATGATCATGCTGAGGACAACAACAATAATCAAGCACCGAATGCATCGTTTCAAGAAGCTGAATTTATCAATCCTTTTTGTTACAACCGGGTAAAGAAATTGGTGAGCCTTCTCACGCAAACATTGGATAATACCGATGTGCATCATTTCAACTACAAAGTCATGATTATCGATGGAAAGAGACATACCATAGAACAAGTTCGTGAAATCCAACCAATGCCAGTTCAATACAAGACGACAGCTCGCCACAGATCTGAAATGATATTGTTTATGCTCACGGTGAGTATGTCGAACCGAAGAACAATAAGGAGGCAATGGCTGAATTTGGCCTGGATCGAAGCAATGCAGGATGAACTTCAATCAGTTCGACAACCTAAAAAGTCTAGGAACTAATCGACAAACCATTTGGCAAAGATGATTATAACTAAAGTGGTTTATGGAAGAACAAGAAGGATAAGATCACACTGTAATTCCAACAAAAGCACGAGCTTGTAGCTAAAGGTTTATGCCCAGGGAGAAGGGTATTGATTAAGAGAAGGCCATCATTTGGCACCAGTTTGCTCGCTTGGAAGCAGTTTGTATTTTTGTTACCTACGCAGCACCACAAGTCTTTTCCAATATATAGATGGAACTGAAAAAGGCAGTTTCTTAATGGTCCACTAAGAGGAGGTTATGTTGCTCAGCCAGAAGGGTTTCGTTGATCCCAGATCATCTAGAAAAAGTCCTACCTTCTACGGAAAAGCATAGTATGGAATTAAATCAAAGCTCCAAGAGCCCTGGTATGATGAACAATCCAACTTTCCTGATGTCCCAAAGTTCTTTTTAATCTAAGGTATCGATGACTCCAACTTTATTCAAGATAACATACGGGAGGATATGACTACTAGTGCAGATTTACGTTTATGACATAATTTTTGGTCTACAGAAACCCTAAATAATCAAAAAGATTTAAAAAGTAAAGCACAGTAGATTGAAATGTCCTTAATGGTGGGATAGAAATTCCTTTTTAGTACTTGTCAGAACGCACCATCCCCAAAAGGTATTTTATTATCAATCAGGCCAAGAACGCTTTTGAAATTCAAAAAAAGCATAATATGGACAATAGTTATCTCCCTTGGTACACAATTGTACTACTAAACCCAAACTAAGATGTTAGATTTGAGGGAGAACCCTAGGCCATTTGATTGTCGTAGTAAAAACGCTCCACTTATGTACTTTGACATCTAGTAGACCATTACTTAGGTGCAAGCAGAATCTATTGTTTGCACGTTATAAAGGCACGACCAACACAAAAGCAACCTCAAGGAGTTAAAAGAATCTTTAATACCACCCTCGCCCTTACTCAAGTAACCATTATTGGCATCAACTACAACAAATTACCGTTTGTACAGCGACTCTCAAGACCGCCTTATCAATATCATGCAACCCCGTACAACATTCGTTAACAAACCAAGCTCATCCTACCGTATCATTTCATAAAGTAACATGTTAAAATGATATAATTGAATTATACATTGTCAGAAACCGAATACCAATTAGCTGACATTTTACGAAAGCCCTTCCTGAGGATCGGTTTAAGTATCTTGTCAGACATGAAGGATATGAGATGTTTGACTCCAGCTGATCTAGAGGTTCTGACAAATGAGACTGCTTGATATCATCATCAAACATCACCATGTACATATTTTTGAGAAAAGCAAAATACAAAAAAAACAGAAAACAGAAACTCAGAAAATTTCCAAAAAGAATCTTCTCGACATGTCTCTTGGAATCGATAACATTTACGTGCTTAGAAATGTCGATTAACATTGACACGGGCGTGTAAATGAAGTTCGAGCGAGAGTTTTCAAATAGTTTCAAAACATGTCATTTCTAATTTTCTAAATGACTTATGTGCAAATATCAGTACATAACCCGGACCTCAAATAAAGGAAGGTTTATAACTTATCCTCACAACGAGAAAATTAACGTTTCTCGGTCTTGAGCTGTTCTTACATGACATTCAATGTTTTGAGCTCAAGAAAAAGGATAGTGCACGTATCAATGCGCTTACCCTTACCGTTAGAAGAGAAGTCCTCTAACATTTAGTTTTTAAAAAGTTGAACACGATTTTTTTTAATAATTTCTTGATGACAATTCATAATCTTTTAAAATTGTGTGTTCAACACTCCAACCCTCACAATGTTTTCAAAAGACAACAATTTCTCAATTGGTCTTATTTTTGAGGGGGAGTTTTTCGAAAAACAAAGTTTTAATGTTTTTGGATACATCAACAACGGCAACTCTTATGTATTCAAAACATTATCAAAATGTTTCAAACCATTCATGCTGATAATATTTTCTCCCCACAGAATTTTCAATACATATTTTAATCATAATGGATTTCAAAAACTAAGTGTTTATTATTTAAAATAAGGGGAGAAAATGTAATTAAAATATGATCTATTCGACTCAATGTGCTGAAAAGTAAGAAAAGGTTTTATGGTTCGATCTTACACCCAACAACATCTTAATTTCACGACGATTCTGAGGTCATAAGGTGGTTAGGTTAGGAATCAATCCTATGATCCAACCAGAAATCCGTAGGTATTACCCCAGGATAACCAAAGTTAGAAATAGCAGTCCATAAGGTATGATTGAGATGACTTAATATGGGGAATAATGTCGACAAAGAATTGAACTACCACTTGAACAAACACAACACGGTATTATAATGACGTCCTGTAAGGCATAGAAGCGTGTGAAGAAATGAAAACAGAAATGTATGGAAAAAGGTGTGAAACAAAGAAGAAGCCCTCACACATAACTTTAAGGGCAGAAACCGATAATACATATGCTGTCATAATCACAATTTGATTGCTGACATTGAAGACGACATCATGGACCTCGTGATGCAATCACAACCCTCCCCCAGCCATTCATGTTCCTTAATAGAAACTTTGTCCTCATTTGTCACGGAGATACACACGTTATCTATTGACAATCTCATTCGAGATCAGATATATTAAAAAGGTGGCAATCTGCTCCAGCCTCCGAGTACTAAAACCAAAAATGCACTAATCGAGTATAATGCCAAAGATCAATAAAAATCTCGTTAAGGACCACATTCTATTCAAACACTTGTATAACATCTACAGTTAACAAGCTGTAACAAGAGTCCTACCCAATATCATTATGATATTTTCCAGAACATCCGAGTGATACTTATGATATTCACAATGAAGAAGGAAATGACCTGCTTGAGCCAAAGCATCAACAAGCTCTTGAAAGGGTTACTTACCGAGATTCTATATGAATCAAACTTGTGACAACTGGGATCCTCGGAATTTGGTCCAGTAAATGAATTACAGTTGAATGATTTTGATAAAAATATAAAACTCCCAATGTGTTACAAAAATCGCTTTTACAAGTACACGTCGATTGATTTTCAAATCAATTTTTCCTTGATTATCACTAACGTAAACTCAGGTTAAAACGAGTTGGTGACGGTTCCTAATCAACCAAAGTCGATTCATTACCACATGTTCACACTCATTCTACAAAGACAAACAATCATGAAAGATTAAGATTTAAAGACAAAGACTTCCGCAAACTCTGATCTGAAGCTTTCAAGATGAGGCACAGTATGAGAATGTTGGTCAAAGACTCAAGATTGCAAGATGGCATAGACGTTAAAGACAATGTTAAAGGCTCAAAAGTAAAGATCGCAAAGCATGAAGTAACAAGCCTACAACAAAGAACAAAGAGAAAGACCAAGACCACATGATCTTAACGATCAAAGCAATCTCATTGATCTTATGAAGGAGTGTCGTCAATGAACTCACTTCGGGGGTGATTGTTAGCCTAAAAATATTGAGTCGAACATGAAGTTCGTTCATTGTGTATTTAAGTCTCGGTCAATCAATTAGTTAACGTTGTAATAGGAAAGTATCAGGAATCGGGCTCAATAGTTAATCTAATATTGTATATGTTTCGGGTTTAATCCCAATCAAAACCCGAGCCCGGGTCCTAGTCAAATATCCTGAACGTCACTTAATGTGTCGGGGTATATATATATCTTTTCCACTTGGAAAAGAAAAAAAGATAACTCTTTCATTTCTAAATAATATCTCTATTTTCTCTCTCAACTCTCTCACTAGTTTCTCTCTCTAGAAATCATCTCTCTTTCTCTTTTCTTGATCGATCCGTGGTTCGTTATATGAAGTGGAAGTGATAATCGGGATCCTACAGGGAGTAATAATGATCATCACTTTACTAAAAACTAAGGCTAACAGGATAAACTCATTTTCCCTTTCTTTTAGCCTAGGCCGCTCGAACCTCAACCCAAACAACCCTTTGGATTGACTATTTAACTTTTCTAATTATCATGTATAATTACATTTAATTACACATTAATTAAAAAACCTTATAGTTTAATAATCGTAAACGAACTTATTAACGACCGTTAGTATTCTATCGTTGGAATATTAATATATATAATAAATATACACTTATATTAATTATATACATTAATCGAGTATTAAATACATATATAATAAATATACACTTATATTATTATATACATACCAATAGAGTGATATCTAAGTGTATACATGTGTGACCTCGTAGGCTCACGTATTCCTGGCTGTATAAATATATGTATGACATGAGCACAAACCAATAGCTCCCACTTGCGAATGTCACATTCATATAATATACTATACTAACATTGATGAATAGTCTAGCAACATCATCAATGCTCCCAAAAATATCTGAGTATGCAGTTTTGGTAAACAACTCAGCCTTCCATGGTTTTAAGTTAGTCCTATCCCTTTGTTTCAGATACAGTGTTAAATATGGATATGGATCAATAGTCATTCCATAGTTTAACGATTCTGTTTTTTTCTTCTATATTGATCATGATTACCAAACGTAAAAAGAATCATCTTAACTACAATTTGGGCACGACCATGCAAACATCTGATCAACCCAACAAGGGGCCAAGTAAGTATCTTACTCCCAAACATGAGGAGGAACAAATTCTATTTTGACTACAAGTGTCCGTCATGTACTTTAAAACATTTCTGAAAATAGCCCTTATAACTACCTTGTGACAGTATAGTGGTAGACTATAATCAAGAAATGCTATCCATACATGCAAAAATTAATTTTCAAAATTAATACGGACTAAAAGTACATGATTAAAATGCGTATTGTATGTATATTTGATACATGCACTTTGCTAAATCATGAACTATATACGTAAATTTGTGAAAAAAATTGCAAACGTTCTACAAAGCAGGGGTTTAGTAGTTTCCGCAAGGGAACCCGCGACGGAACAACGCAAAAAATAAACAAATTTTACATAAACATTTTAACAATATTTATGGTATGTCGTAATAATTACTAAAGATGGAATAAATCCTTGTTGGTATCTATCTAGGCATTGATTTATATATCAATAGGGGTATTAACCTATCCTTAATATTACTTATACTTAGAAATATTGTAAACATGGTAACCCTAATTTTATAAATGACATGTGGTTTATAAAATTATGATATTTTTATTTATAGAACATTTTAAAATGAAAATGTAATGTTTTAAAATTACTAGTGTTATAAGGTTGTATGCATGCTTCCTTATACATAATTTTGGTAACCTTATTTTTATCAAAATAATTTATAAATTAATGAACCTTAAAAATTAAGTCATTCGATATCCAAGTATGAAATCACTTGAGTTTGTTTTTTAATCTAAGACAGTCTTAGGTGATTGAAAAACAAGGTAATACAATAATCGTATAGTGAGACCTGAGACTATATAATTACTGATTTTGTATTGGACGACTTATGTCGAGTATGGTTGTTCAGAACTTTGACCCAAGGCATAATATGGGGTTAAACATGCTACTTGACATTGTAATTCAGATTATGATGCCTTGTGCCCCATACAAGCTAAGAGTTGCACATGTTGGCAATTATCTCTCAGTAAGTTACCTTATGAGGTGACCATTCTAGTTAATCACTGCATTAATAGTAGAACGTCAAGTTGGATCTTAAACCCTTGTAAAGATTAATTGTTTATTCATATAAACATGGGTAGTTAATTTTTAAGGGATGAATTATCAAAAATACTGAAAATGAACTTTGCAAGTTCTTTTAATGTATTAATGCAACGATACCGTAAACAAAAGTTTGTTCTTACTTATGGAAGACAAACTGTGACTAATTTTCCTAAGAAAAAGAAAGGCTATTTCCTATACTTTTTTACTTATGGAAAATGGTTATAATAGGAATCACATAATTATCCTCAATTCCATTCGAACTCATACCAAACTTACATGTTATGTAAATTGGACTTCTTATTCTTTCAAGATATTCAATATCCTTATGGTTTTGAAATCTTTTGAACATATATGAACCTTGATAACTAGAGACCTGTGTACTATAGGCTATCAAGAATAAAAATATCTTATTGTAAAACAAGTCATATTTTATGAGGTTTGATTGTAAGAAACAGAAATGTCACCACAATATTGGAAAAGGAAATAACTAGAGAGCTCGTGTCTATAGCTGTTTCCATAAAACCAATAAGAGACGCTACACACCCTTGGTGTAAAGGGTGGATAAAGGAGGAATTGCATGCCAATTTTTCATGTTAATGAAATAGCTGAGATAGCTAGAACTTGAATACACTTTCTTGAATATCTAAGCACATTAGCAATAATGAGTAGACTTTCAGATAAATGAAAGATAAATTGCAAATTACTTTCATCTATGAAGAAAACAATCAACAATGTTGTCAGATATGATTGGAGAGTAATGCATTTTAATAAAAAACATGACAACTTAAAATGTTTGTCAAATTCAGATGGGAGGTTATGAAGCTTATTTTCTCATAAGCATCCCTACCTTATTTCTGGCTTTTGCCTTGAAAATAAATAAAATACTTTCCAAGTTGAACATATTTTATTTAGTAAGAATCACCGTATTATCTTTGATAAATTGTTTCCTTTAAGATGTCACTTCCGTTTAATGTTATCTTTGATAGTTATGCACGATTCCTTATTAATAGATGGAGTTCTATATTCACTAGCTATGAGCTTGACATTGCCATATTGTCGATACAAACAAACTATCTAGTGTGTGTTGTTTTATGCAAAGAAGTTGTACCCTGCACAAGTGGGAGAAATCTTTATTGTGTACAAGGAACAATTTAGAACAATATGACTAATGTTTTCTCTAGACTGCAAAGTAAGAAAACTATTACTCTACTAGGACTTCTACACATTTAATGTATGTAGCCCTATTAAGAAAATGTATCAAGATAAAAAGGTAAGCTACATGATTATGTTTTCTTGGAAATCATAAACATGGAGTTTAAAATTAACTTGGAATTACTATTGAGACCACTAATTGGTGCTCATTTATACTTTAGTTTAACAATTGTTACGTTTTCTTGTTAAAGACATGTACAATAAGTCCTTTACTTATGAAAAAGACTTATAACGTAAAGTAAAAAAGTTAACTTGTTATGTCTTCTTGTTCAAGACATGTGCATAAAGTCATTGACTTGGTCAAAGACATATAACAAATAGTAATATATTAGATGTTTATGTCTACTTGTTAGTACATACAGATTAAGTCATTGACTTGGTAAAAGACTCATTAGAGGATGCAATTGGCTTAGTAATACTACTGATACCATTACGTTTTAACTTAAGTTGGTAAAATAGGAAAAGCCATAATAATATAAGATCAGTCTTATTGGAATACCATAAGTTTATGGTATGTCCAACAAGGATAATCAAACTATATGTTGATATTGTTTTGATTCTTGATGACCTTAACTTATTTAACTCCTAAAAGAGCTCAAGGTTATATAATTGAGTATGTCATGGATATACCCAATAAGACTCCAATCTAAAAGGTTAATTAAGATAAAATGAGATGAATCTCATTGTGTCTTGATTGAGGTTCTAAATTTGGTAAAAATCCCTTAGAGATTATTATTGATAAATGCCTAGAACTGTTAAGTGTATATTGTTGGATACCTAAAGGAAACAATGGGATACCATTTCTATAACCCACACGAGAACAAAGTTATGTTGCTCGTCATGCTGAGTTATTTGAAAATAGTTTCAAATGTACAAGAAGCGAGTGGGAGTCTCACTTTGCTAAAAGCGAGTGGGAGTAATATAGGTCTTGAATTACTTCAAGAAGAAGATACATAAACCTTCTAAACGCACTGGCGAATGTCATACTAAGGCAAAACATGCAAATGATGAACCTTAGAATGATCTTACTCATATTCATAGATCCGCAAGGATACCTCATGATATGTTTTCTATATCAATGGTGAGGATTAAGAGTTAGAGGATCAC
>BQNB010096994.1:4904-19488 GCA_026074375.1 Tanacetum coccineum | reverse complement strand
TATCAAGGGTAACTTGGTAATCTTCTTAATTTCTCTTTTAAAAGTATTATATTTTATATATATTTTAGGTATACAAAACATTGAATCAATCATCAAAGCTGAGACTGTCCACTCCTGGCTTGGTCCTCATGATTAAGGAAACTTGAGACCAGGCAGAAGGTAGAGACCTAAGGAATTTCTGATTTGCATCCTCAGTGGAGATGCCTGCACCATGAATCTCTAATTGACTCAAAAGACTTTGAAACCTGTCATAACCTTCATGTAGTCCTTATGAGTTTGATCCAGAGAAGCCTTCAAATTGTTGCTTTAGAATATACTTCTGCATCTTCTTTGATTTATCATTTCTACCAAATCTAGATTTTATAGCTTCCTACATCTCTTTAGCATCAGTCATTTTATGAAATTTAGCAAGATGATCTTCTGGTAAAGCCATAAGCAAAGTGGTCCTTGTTTTTCTTTCTCTTTCTTTGGCTAAGATCTCTTCTGCAGTCTTTGGAGGCAGAATCTTGATTTGACCTTACGTATCTGTGGTGATTGATACAGGTCCATTTCCATTTTGTATAACTTCCAAGATAGGATAGTCTGTATGGGCTAAATAATGTTCCATTTTCATGGCCCATATGTCATATTCTCCATTCTTGAGAATAGGAAGTTTGATGGTTGAAACAGTGTGAGGAGTTTGTTGTGTTGGTGTTTGTGATGTTGGTGGTGGTGGTGGTAGTGGTGGTGTTGGAATATCATCTTGTGATCCAGCCATTGAATTGCTTTGTAAGATAGGGGTTTATAACTGGTTTTTGTTTTTCTTACTCAGAGTTTCTCACAGGCTCTGATACCACTTGTTAGTCCCAAACTGAAAAGATCTTTGCAGCCTGCTAAGGGTGATAGCCAACTTGTATAAATATAGATTTACTATAGAGAAACACTGACTATGAATACTTTTTTTATATGTGGAATCGACACAATAGTATTAAGAAGAACAATGAATACTAAACTTTGATTTCTATTAATCTGCTAATATGATTACAAATTACTAACTATGAGATATGATTGTATGAGATGAGATCTATGTGTTTTCTTTGTGTGTCATCTCTCTAACGTCGTAAGGTTCCTTTTATAGACCAAGGATAAACCCTAACAGGCTTACAAAATGCGTAAAAGATAATACATATCTTTTCCTACAATATCTCATACATATCTCTTAAACGGTACTAACTATTTTGTACTAACGGTTGTAACTATCTGAATAGTACTTAACATTTTGTACTTTCAGTACTAACTATAACTAGCGGTACTAAGATAGAACTAATGGTACTAAGTTAGGAATACACAATTCCCAACATCCATGACACCAAACACCAATGTTTCAAAACCTGGTTTTTTAGTTGACCCGATTTAGTGATCGGTTCACCGGTTCAACTAGTTGAACCGTCGGGTTAAACCGGTTTTATACATATGTATATTTTTTTAACCTTTTTATGTAGTGTTGTATGATCTCATAATTTATCTTACGTCTAATTCAACTGATGGAAAATATTGAGTCTTTATTCATTAGCTTTAGTTTTTTAGTTCTATATTTATAAAATTATAGCAAAGATTTACAAAATCAATTAACTCATTATTACAAGTTGTGATAGACTATAATAAAAAAATATTAATTGGTGTTTAAAGTTAGTTTTGACTCTATTTTGACTAACACTAGTCATCATCACTTCATTTTATCAATTAAACTTAGAAATGTTCATGGGAAAAAAGTTTTTATTTTTAAAAAAAAGTTATGACATGACCGGGTTTATCAAACCAGGTCAACAAAAAACTGGCAGTTTAATCCGGTTCACAAATAAACAAAAAACCCGGTCACATCCGGCCCGATCTTCGAGTCGGTTCATGGGTCAACTTGGGCTTTAAAACATTGCTAAACACCCTCCAAATTATGATTTTTTTTTGCTTTCCAGTATTATCCCACAAGCACCCATTACCGAATCTAGTTATCCTGACCCACTTCCTGCCCCCACCCCTTCCAAGCAACTAACCTTTCAGGCCCATTACCTAATTCACAACCCATTAAGACAGAACCCAATTGGCATATTCCACCCAGTCCATCTGCACCAAGTTCCCAACACCCACCATCCCAACATCAGGTTCCTAGTCATACGCAAATATCAAACTCACTTACAACAAATACTCATCACATGGTCACACGTGTAAAACCTAAGATTTTGAAACATCTTAAACGTATGAATTGTCATGTCACTACCACTTCACTGCTTCCTCGCTCTTACTTACATACCCTTAGTGATCCCAATTAGAAAAAGGCTATGGTTGATTAATATAATGCTTTAATTTCTAACAGAACGTGGGCTGTTATGCTGCGCCCAGCTAACGTAAATGCTGCTCGTATTATGTGGCTTTTTAGGCACAAGTATAACGCAGATGGTTCAATAAGCATGTATAAAGCTCGGTTGGTTGCAAATAGTCGAATTCAGTAGTAGGGGATTGATTGTGATAAGACTTTTAGTCTGATTGTTAAAACTGGCTACAATTTGTATTGTCTTGAGCCTTGCAGTATCACAAGATAGGCATATTCACCAACTTGATGTGAAAAATGCCTTTCTTCATGGTTACTTATTAGAGATATTATATATGCATCAACCACCAGGGTTTGTTGATTCTAGTCACCCTTATTATTTTTGTCATTTGCAGCGATCGCTATACGGGCTTAAGTAGGCCCGTCATGCATGGTTTCAGTGCTTTGCTTGCTTTGTTACATGCACCGGTTTTTAGCACACCAAAACTGATACGTCCTTATTTTTTCACGATTATGATATTGCTTATCTCTTATTATATGTGGATGGCATTATTCTCACTACATTGTCTGTAGCTCTTTTACATCGTATTATTGCATTACTTCATAGTGAGATAGATCTTGGCTCTCTTAATTATTTTCTTGGTATTTCTATGTAGAGATTGACTTCTCGAGTGTTTTTGTGACAGTCTAAATTTGCAGAGGAAATTCTTGAGTGAGCTCATATGTAACATTGTTACCCGTGCATGACTTCTGTTGATACTTAGTCCAAGCTTGGTTCTGACCCTACTTTATATCACAGTCTTGTTGGTTCTCTTTAGTATATGACATTTACTTGACCAGATTTATCTTTTATTGTGCAGCAAGACTGTCTTTACATACATGACCCTCGTGATCCACACTTTACTACTTTGAAGTGTATTTTGCACTATGTCTGTGGTACCCTCAATTATTGCATATACTGATGCTGATTGGGATGGTTACTCTATTACTTGTAGATCTACTTTAGGGTGTTGTGTGTTCCTTGGTGATAATCTCTTGTCCTGGTCTGCCAAGTGGCAGATTACATTTTCTCACTCTAGTGCTAAGGCAGAATATCATGGTGTTGCGAATGTTGTTGCTGAGAATGTGTGGCTTCAGAATTTGTTAATTGAGTGGCATGCTCCTTTATCTACTGCTGCCATTGTCTACTATGATAATGTAAGTGTTGTGTTTGTGTCTACCAATCCCATTCAGCATCAGTGTACTACACACATCAAGACTGATATTCGATCATTTTGTCCGAGATTATGATGCTTCTAGTCAGGTTTGTGTGCTTCATGCACCGTCCTGGTTCCAGTATGAATATCTTTACTAAGAGTCTTCCAAGTGCATTGTTTCTTGAGTTTCGCTCAAGGTTGAACGCTCGAAGTCCTCTCGCTCAAACTACGGGGGAGTATTAGAGTACTATATTTGGCCCGTGGCTACATTACTATATTACATGCTGAATTGATGAAAGTTTTATGAAGAATAACCTAAATTTATGTTCTCAAGTTGAATAGAAAAGAGAATACATAGAATCAAATTAAGCCTAAAATTCCACTTCTCTCTAAATCATTCCAATTTGGGAAGAAGATTAGGAGGGGAAATTTGGCATAATTTATTTCTCTTTTTGTTATTTTTCTCTCCAAAACAATCTCGGGAACATGATTAGTTTTTAATTTCCTCTCCACTTCTCTTCTTTTCTTTCCAAATAGAAACTCTGGAATAGAGTAAGAGGGACAGGACTAATAATATAGCAAAATCATATATATATATATGATTTTTGACATAATCTTTTTAAGTTGTATGAGTACATATGAGTATATATGATTTCTTTTTATTTGGTGCCTAATTTTAACCAGATCATTTTAAGTTATGTTTGATGCCTAATATAGACAATAGTAAATGCAATATACAACTAATACGGGACGTTGATAATGAGCAAGTATCAAGAAAGGAAGGTTATGTATGAAATGGTTGTCTAATAACCTAATATTACACATAATAATCTACGAGCTACACATTAGAATATAAACACATATAGCCAATATAATTAACATAAAACATAAACGAGAAAGCATACCATATAGCAATCAAGCTATGGAAGAATTGGAGCTTCTTCAAAATATGCACGTGTATTACAACGTGCAAAACCAAAACCTTTCGAGATACTAAAAGAAGTAACCTCTACGTGTATCCACACTACACATTAATGAATATCACCCGAATGCTAGTTCCTCGAACTATCGATAACCAAATACTAGAAGATCAAAGTTTGGATTCCCTTTTGTGGGGCTTCCGTAGGATGACTAGAGAGAAGAGAATAGGAGAAGGGATGGAGATAAATGATCACAAATTATCTCCTTATATAGGGGTGGAATTAGGGCATTTACTTATAGCAACTTAGGCCTAATTAAAGAAAAGTCCAACCCCTTCTTTTTCTCTCTTTTGGTCGTCCACTACACAAGCTCAAACACCCCTTGGGTTAACTTTTGTCTTTGTATAATTATTATGTACATTACATATTAATTAAGGGACTTAAAGTTAATTATTCGTAAACGAACTAATTAACGATCATTAAGTATTCTATCGTTAGAATATTAATAAATATAATAAATATACACCTATATTATTATATATATTAATAGAATAATATCTATGTGTATATGTGTGTGACCCCGTAGGCTCACATTTTTCTAGCCGTATAAATATCCGTATGACATGAGCACATCCCAACAGCTCTTTATATATATATATATTTAATTAAATTGCATGATATCTCTATCGTGTGTGCCCCCGTTAGGCTCACGTATTCCTAGTGTTAAATATCCGTATGCATAAGCACACTCCAACCGCTTCCTATTGCGGAAATGTCCATGGTCATAGAATATAACAAACTAACATTGACGAATAGTCTAGCCACATTATCAATGCTCCCAGAAATACCTGAGTATGGTTTCAATAAACATATCAGCCTTTATGGTTTAGTTAATTCATCCTTTTGTTTTAGATACAACGTTAAATATGGATATGGATCAAAGTCATTACATAATTTAACGATTTTGTTTCTCGTTTCTGTGTTGATCTAGATTACCAAATGTAAAAAAGAATCATCTTAACGACACTTTAGGCATGGCCATGCAAACCTCTGATCAACCCAACGAGAGGCCCAATAAGTATCTAACTCCTAAACACATGGAGGAACAAATTCTATTTTGACTACAAGTGTTTTTCACATACTTTATAACATTTCTGAAGGTAGCCATTATAACTACCTTATTCAGGGTAGCAGTTGACTAGAATTAAGAAAATGTAATCCATACATGCAAAATTTGCTTGTATCTCAAGTTTGAGGATAAGCAAACTTTACCATATGTGTAACTCACTTAATGACGCCGATCCATAAAGTGATTTACGCAAGGTAAGGTATCCAATATTCAACCACATTAAATAACATATGAGTTTGGCAGAATCATCTTTACATATTCAACATAATATAACCAACCCTTACATTTGTCTTAACTCAACAATATTCCCATATTATTAACTGACAATGGACATAGTTTAGAATATATAAATTTATTCAAGGATTTAAACATGCAAATATAGAACACAACAGTATACATGAAAACGATCATACCATGTATGTTAATTCATTATTTAATACAACTGCTTACGGTTTCATTATCCAAATACCAAATAAGATCAATGCATGATGATCCTAGTTGAATACCAATGTCTTATTCACAACAATCGCAATTAATGATAATGCATGGGTTTCATGAACAAATCAACTAGGTTATGATCTTGTGGAACTTTAAGAATACTTATTTTAAAAATTTACGAATCATGAAGTTCTTTGAATAATATAATGATTGTTATTTTGTAAGTGTGCACTCACTTAAAAGTATTTTTTATATGAATCTACTTACATTATATTTCATAAGATGTATGACATACGCAAAACATCTTAATGAAGATGGTCATCTCAGCAGTTTTCCAAACCGTAAAGCACTCTTATTATTTTAATGTATTTATGCAATTATGCTTTTAAACCAAGCATGTGTAATCAACAATGTTATCATTCATGATGAAAAACTTCCCTCGACTAAGATTGAGTATCATCTTAAGCACTAGTGTATACAAACAACACTATGCTAAAATTCCGTAACTTTTGAACACTTCTTTGATAATGTTTAGATATCACTAAAACCCAATGTTTGTAGATTTATAATGATTTTACTGTGATTATCACAATGTGTATCCATAGTATCTTCATTATTAATTCTAGACATGAATTCCTAATCCAAACAACATTTATCAGAATGTTCTTTTTAATATGTTTCAATTAGATTCCAATGTTGTCAGATCATCTTGCACTCATGCAAATTATACCACTACCATATACAATATGATATACATAATGAACCCTTTAGTGGGACTTTAGGCATCCATTCATGTGTTCAGTCTCACAAAGTGAGATAGATCATTCGAGTTTGACTTAATGATAATTCATATTGTATTTTGACTTAATTCACCGCATATGTTTAAATCTATCAAACATATTTTTCATGGTTATATATTTCATTTTCTAAAATATTTACAAGAAACTTTATTTTAATCTAAGAGATAAAATCTTACTTAGATGAAAAATTATTTCTAATAAGTTCAACAACATATTTGATTTTAGAAAATAAAACAAAGTACTCCCACTAGCTTTCAGATGTACTTACGAGCTATCTTATATAATTAAAAATCAAATCCAACAAGTGATTGATTTAACAATTAAACTTAAGATTTTTCTCATTAGATGCGCGCTTTTAATCCACACTTGGATTCTTTCATTTTTGTATACTTTTAAAGATTATATTGGATTCATAAAACCTCATTTGATTACTCATCGTCCTCGCAAGGTAATCATTCAATAAAGAGTTCTTGAATTACTATATGTCATATTTCTTTCCAAGAAAACAAGTATGACAATTTAATCATCTTTATGTATTTAAAGTTCGTAAATGAAGAAGTTTTAATCAGTGTTAATTTCTTGAGTATGAGTAAACACTTATGTCATTTGACATGCAATAAATATGTATACAATTATTGTCCCTATGAGTCTTCTCTTAAAGGAAACTCATTTATAACCTCATCGTCTAACCGATAGGTTAAAGATCAATCAAATTCCAAGAACATGATTATCCCCTTTTTGACAACATCTTTACATTCATAGTTTCTGAGTCATCCATTAGATCCAAGATCTAACAATGCATCTCCTACAGTTAACAGGTTCACTATGATCCTCTAACCCATAATCCTCAACATTGATATAAAAACATATCATGAGGAATCCTTATGGATCTATGAATATGAGTAACATCGTTCTAAGGTTCAACATTTACGTATTTAGCCTCAGTATGACATTCTCTAGTGCGTTCAGAAGGTTTGTTTATCTTCTTCTTGAAGTAATTCAAGACTTACATTACTCCCACTCGCTTCTTGCAAAGTGAGACTCCCACTGCTTTTTGTAAATTTGAGGCTATTCTCAAATAACTTAGCAAAACAAGCAAAAAAAACTTTGTTCTCGTATGGGTTGTAGAAGTGGTATCTCATCATTTCCTTTGGATATTCAACAAAATACACTTAACAGTTCTAGAAATTTGTTAATAATAATCTCTAAGAGATTTTAACAAATTTAGAACTTCAATTCAGATACATTTTATTACTAGAATAATGCCTTAATTAACCTTCTAGGTTTGAGTCATATTAGGTATATCCACGACATACTTAATTATCCAACCTTGATCTCTTTAGGAGTTAAACTGGTTAAGGTCATCTTGAATCAAAACAATATCAATATATAGTTTAATTATCCTTGTTGGACATACCATAAAATTGTGGTATTCCAATAAGATTGAAATAGTAAAGCAATCTCACAATTCATTAGATGAACTTATACTTTATGCTTTACCTATTTACCAACTTAAGTTAAAACGTAATGGCATCAATAGTATTACTAAGCCAATTGCATGCCATTTATAAGTCTTTGATCAAGTCAACAACTTAATGTGTATGTACTAACAAGTAGACATACACATCCAATACAATACTATTCGTTATAAGTCTGATGACATCAAATAACATCACTTCTATAGCATCATTTATTGCATGTAAATTACTCATTTTGTCTAAATATTGCAAGAATTGGTACTTAATCATTTATATTTTAGAATTGCAGTAATTATGGGGTACTTTGTGAAGAATAGCAAAAAGGCACGCATTCTGGAGCTTAAACGAAGAAATCTGAAGAAAAGTGTTATGACATTCTATACGTTGTATCCATCAAGGAAGATACGGCATATATGTGCCTGCACTTTACAAGAAACCACGAAGAACAAAGACCTATACATCGTATCTAGAAGACTTCTATACGCCATATCCAAGATATAGTAATTAAATATTTTAGAAGATATTGAACGTGGTCCCTACTCCAAGAAACTCTCGACGCCGTATTGACTTCCACCAATACGCCATATTGACCAAATTCCAGACACTATAAACAGAAAACCTAAAAACGAGTTTTAGGTGTGCTTGATCATATTTTCGATAACCTAAACATAAAAGTCGATTTTCAGAAGAAAAGAAGAGCAGAAAAGGTCAAGCAAAGCTACTAATTCCATAGGAAACACCTTGTAATCCCTATATTCTTATAATCGTTCGATTTTTGGTATCACTCGTTTAACTTGGTTAGTTTACCTTGGTTGATTGATTATTCTTGTATTAATTACAATGGTTAAGGGCTAATACCCTTGGGTATTAGCCATGATTATGAAGATTTAAATGTTTGGTTTGTTTATATCGATTGCTTAATTTATCGTTGGTTGTTGATTATGTTTATCAATTCATACTTGTTTATGTGCTTAAGTATGCGACTCAACATTCAACTGGATCTAGGATTGCAAAATATCTCGCTAGCTAGATGCCGGAATGGTTCTCCATATCCGCAATTTATATATCTAGAGGAATAGGATCACAAATATTGACCTATCTTTACCATTGGTTTATGTGAACAAGTTGGACTAGCAGGTGACCTAGGATCAACAAATAACGTACTGATTCCTTTGGTAAAGACTCGGACATTGGACTACTAGTATATATAGAGCCGTTAGGGTTTAATAAGATCACCATTATTAATCTCCTAAGATAGATTATAATCAGCAAATAGGATGCTTTATGCGGATGCGTTTAATTGTCACAGAATTCTTCATGTCTAGGTTTTAGGAAGAAGTGCCGCCTAAATCTTGGAATGATATGTCACCTCAAGATAAGCACTCGTTGCACTAAAATAAACAAACCAACGTTTTAATTAGATTAATCATAGTTAATACAGTTTTCTTATATTAGGCTAGACCACTCTTATATCTTTTGATTATCTACTTGCTTGTGTTATCGTGTTTTAAATTGATTTAAGTCACCACCAAACCTGTTCCAATCTCTCAGACTAAAACCCCCCCTCTTTATCTATTAGAATTAGGATTAACATAGGTTTAACATAGATTAGAATTAACATAGTTTAAATTAACTTAGTTTAGTTAAACAAAATATTGTTAGAACTATAAGATTAACGCTCTCGCTCTTAGTGATCGACACCCTACTTACCAACTAAGCTACATCTGATCGGGTACATTGCCCGCTAGGGGTGAGCAGAAGAAACCGAAAAAACCCAAAACCAAAAAAACCAAACCAAAAAAACTGAACGAAACTAGAAACTGATGGTTCGGTTTTTAATTTTTCAAAAACCGAAAAATTTCAGTTCGGTTTCGGTTTTTGATCAAAAACCAAACCGTAAAAACCGAACCGAACAAAACCAGTTTTATAATATATATTATCTTAATGTTTATATATATGTTTGTCGTGTACGTGTGTTTACTTGACAATATATCGTTACAATGACAATGATCATACTATGTGTATTTTCACATGCATGTGTGTGTCTCTCATTTATATGTGTATAATTGTAAAAATTTGTGTAAACATTATTAGGCTTATATGGACAAAAAAAAATAAAAAAAATAAACCAATTTTCTACGTAAAAAATGTTTATTAATATAAATTAGCAACAACCAAATTTAAAAGGTTTAAAACCGAAAAACCCAAAAAACCGAACCGCAAAAACCGAGAAACCAAAAAAATCAAACCGCCAAAAACCGAGCGGTTTTGGTTTTTGGTTTTATAAAAACCGAATATTTCTGTTCGGTTTCGGTTTTAGCCAAAAACCGACCCAAACCGAACTGTGCAAACCCCTACTACCCACTAAAGTGTTGTTTTTAGGTGAAGTCGGCAAAATATAAATGTAAAACTTGATAACAAATAAATACCTAACTACGACGACACATCAAGTTTTTTGCGTCATTGTCGGGGAGTGAAGTTGTTTAATCTTTATTTTTTATTTAATATTTTGGTTTTTAACTCTAAATTAGGTTAACCCCTAGAATGAGTGTAAAATTTTGTAAATTTGCTTATAATTGTTTGCGTGTGTATTTATTTGCTTTGTTTGTGTGTTTATTTTATTGTTTTCTATACATTGTTCTGGTCGATAACCTGATACGACGTATTCACTCTAATTGAATACGACGTATCCAACTTTCTTAACCAATATAGCGTATTCATTCAGCAGACTAATACAGCGTATTCTAATCAATTGAATATGGCATATCGATCAACTGATATGACAGCAGAAATATATCCTTCGTATTTGATTTCCGAGCTTGATTTTTTATGTTTTCTTTCTTCCGAGCCTATCCTATTGATTGTTTATCCTCTGTTTCAGGTAGTGCATGACAAGGAGTTCAACAAAGGAACTATTTACACCTTTTAAAAATCCAGAACGAGAATTTCGTTCATCTAGGGAGGTTTTCAAGACACTAACTCTTGACGAATCGAGTTTGCCTAAATTCGATCTATTTTTTGATCTAGAAAAACATTTCGAGGAAAAAGTTGTAGAAACAATGGCAGAAACCATGGAAGAGTACATGTTCAAGACCCGAGGTGATAATAGATCGGGTGTTACTAGGCCCAAAATCGATGACAATGATCACTTTGAACTAAAAGGCCAATTTCTCAAAGAACTACGAGATAACACCTTCAGCGGTTGGGATCATGAAGATGCGAACGAGCATATTGAAAAAGTTCTTGAGATCATCGATCTATTTCATATTCTTAATATAACTCAAGACCAGATAATGCTTCAAGCTTTTCCTATGTCCCTCACTGGAGCCTCGAGTCGTTAGCTAAGGAACAAACCATCTGGTTTAGTTGAAACTTAGGAAGATCTGAAGACGAAATTTCTAAATAAGTATTGTCCACCTACCAAAACTGAAAAGAAAATGGAGAAGATCAATAACTTTCAGCAAAAACCTGATGTAACTCTTTACCATGCATGGGAAAGATTCAAAGAACGACTGATATGCATGAGGTGGTCTTGTTTTATAATGGATTGGAAGTTACGACTAGACAAGTTCTTGATTCTAAAGGTGCCATACCAACTAAGACAACTGTCGATGCAAAAGTAGCCATCCAAGAGATGGCCAAATATTCTCAAAAATGGCACAATGGAACATCTAAGACAAGAAGTACTGAAACTTCTGATGGATTGGCAGACATCCAAGCACAACTTAATAATCTTAGAAGAGAAATTAAGAAGGTTAATGAGAAGGTATATGCTGCTCAGGTGGGATGAGAGCTATGTAAGGGATCCCAATATACCAAAGACTATTGATAACGCTCAAATTATACATGTTTTTATATGTGTTATCAATAATTATATATATATAAATTGGTTAAATATAAGAACTTTTGGTATAGAAGAGAGTATATATGCTATTGTAGGTTCTTGGGATGTGTCGTGGAAGAAAACGAAAGAATACACGAATATTTGAAGCTTAAACAAAGAAATAACTAAAGATAAAGATCTCCCGACACCTGTTCACTGTTTTGGTCATAACTCGGTCATACAAACTCCGTTTGATGCGATTCTGGCGTCCACGCGATTGGAATTCAACTATCTATAACCATAAAAAAGGCCAACTACGAAAAATGATCAAAAGTATGCCGCACTTGCAGAAAGTGCAGCGCACTTTTAACTAGAACTGAAAAAATCCTTTAACACCCAAAGTGCGGCTGTTTTACCCTAAGTGCGGCGCACTTTTGAGGCGGTGGAGAAAATTAAATACAATTAAATGATAAGTTCATTAACTCACTAAGTACGGCGCACAAATAAGTGTGTGCGGCGCATTTTGGCCCCCGAAAAGCCTATAAATACCCTCTTTGGCTCTTCCATTTCATATATCTCTCATACAATCTTCATACATCTTACACACACAATCTCTAAAGCCTTTTGAGAGGAGGAAGGAGTGGTAAAGATCCTTGGATCCAATGATCTAAACACCTCTTTAATCCACCACTTACCACCATACTACCACCACAAACCACCACCATAGCCATGAATTTTTAGAATTCTAACACCATATATAGCCTAAATTTCATCCATTTCCATAAGCTTAACACTTATCACCTTGATTCTTAGAGGATTCACACCAAATTCTCTTAAGATCATCACTATAAACCTTGTTACCAAACACTCTATTTGGTGATACGTTGTTGAATTTCCAGAAGTTAGGTGACATATTTCCGGTTATCTCAGTAGCATTTGGTTGTTGGTTGATCATGGAATTGTTAGTTTTGGGATTGGTGGTTATGTTAGTCAAAATATTGGTATTGTTACTTTGCTCTCATATGTGAAACATAAATAATATTTAGATGATTTTGTTATGACTTATGAATATACATGTTTATGAACTCGATGTTATCTTACTTGGATCCTTGTTTATCTTTTGGTATATCATTGCAATTGAAATAGGCAAAAAGGGTTAATTGTCTTGATGTATTTTGAATTGTTTGTCTATGACGTGTAAATATCATACTTGTGAGAATTGTGTGGTAAATTGATAAATAACCCAAGTAGAATAATGTTTAAGACCCTTCCTTATGTTGACCGACCGGGTTGGGAGGAACTCATATTTAAGAATATTTGATATAAACCATTCTTAATGCGCTTGTTAAGATATAGTATATAGGATAAAAGAATTCTATGTTATCATTGGCGATATGCTGGTTATTATGATTACCCGTTGACTTGTATGATTTCATTTATATAGAGTCTTGCTCTTTCTCTATCTATTATGTTATGTGAATCATGCCTTGTTCCTTGCTTGCTTTATACACACGTTTTGGCTATTTGATCTGTGACAATCATTTAGCTTTGTTACTTGATAAACAATCTGTGAATTGCTACAAATCCCGTGGAACGACCTTGACTTACATAATACTATATTACACTCAAATAGGGTATACTTGCCCGAATGTTGTGTTTTTAGTAAAAAATAGTATTTCTAGTTATTATAAATTTAAAGCTTGTAAAAACACACATCGAGTTTTTTGTGCCGCTGCCGGGGATTTGTTTAGTTGTTTACAGATTGTTTGCTAGTCTTGTGCATGTTTCGTGTGTTTAAATCTCTTTAAAATCTCAAAATATGTCTGCTGTTATAGAAAGTACAGCGCACAATTAACTTGTGCGCTGCACTTTCCCTGTTCCTATTTCTTATTTTGCAGGTTTATATCCGAAGTACGCCGGTTTCACACCAAAATCGCCGTATTGTTTTACAAATCCAACTTTATAAACTCGCCGTACCATTTTCCGGCAAACGGAACCCAAAAAATCATTTTTCTCTAGGAAGTACGCCGCAATTCCAATTTGTGCGCTGGTTTTCCTGAAAACCCAGGAAGTACGCCGTACTTTACCCAAGTACGCCGCACTTTCTGCAAATTTTCACAAACATCATCTTATTTCAAAAACCAAAACCAAAACACCCACTCTGCTAGTCTTAGGTTCTATAGTCATTTAGAATTGTATTTTATCTGATTATATGCCTTGTTGTGTATTTGTAATTATCTAGTTTATCATAATATTCAGAAAAAAAACATAAAAATTCCAGAAAGTCGGCGCACTTTTCCTAAAGTACGCCGCACTCTATCTATTTGATTTTTTTTATCTATTTATCCTTATTTTCTATATATATATATAATAAAAACTAAAATATATTTAATATATATATATAAATCTATAAAAAATTATTAAAAAAAATATATGAAAATAATTTATCTTATTTTGAATATTATCCTATTCGCCTTGATTATACATGTAAAAAT